>JAJJWX010000936.1:0-128173 GCA_023529315.1 Papaver bracteatum | reverse complement strand
AGAATACCGATGACAGAAGAAGATGCTGGACGAAGATATTTCTTTCGAAGCCTTGTCATGCCGATAATGGGCCAATATGTACCTGGTTTAGACAAAGGGAAAGTAATGTACATCATGATCAGTGTGCCCCAAGACATGACACCAGGAGGAATAGAACTTTCTTATTCAAGTACAGCCTTCTACAAGACCTCGTATTTTAAGGATGGATTCAACAACAATCCGTACAACAACTACACTTGTCCTATCGAAGCCATTCATTGTGAAGATTCATACCAGAGTATGTATTCTCAGGTACTTTGTGGGCTGTACCAAAACGATCAAGTTCTTCGACTAGGCGCGCCTTTCGGTTCTGGTATGGTTTCAATCGTAAGGTTCATACAGGAAAACTGGACTTATCTTTGCAATGATATTCGAAATGGAAGGATAGACAACAAGAAAGTTACTGATCTGCTGGTGCGAAAGGCGGTCTCAAAATTACTTAGCATCAAACCCAATCCGAAACTTGCTGATTTGATAGAGACTGAATGCAAGAGAGATGAATCTTGGAAAGGGATCATATCGAGGTTATGGCCAAATGCCAAATATATTGAGAGTGTTGTAACAGGAACCATGTCTCAGTATATCCCGTACATTGAATTTTACAGTAATAGACTTCCCATCGTATGTGCTAGGTATGCTTGTTCGGAAGTCTACTGTGGGATAAACCTTAAGCCTCTATGTCAACCTGATCAAGTGTCCTACACCCTTATCCCCACAATGGCCTATTTTGAGTTCTTGCCAATAATTAGGGATCAACATGATCAGCAAGAGCCAGTCGATCTCACTTCGGTCAAGCTCGGAAATGAGTATGAGCTTGTTGTCACAACTTATACCGGTAAGTGGTAAAATTATTTATTAAGATAAAGGTAATTATGATATATGTGCAGTTATTGTAGTGATCATACGATAATTTCATTTTCATATATAGTCTATTGCATTATGTATACTTGTAGGACTTTATAGGTATAGAGTTGGAGACGTCATAAGAGTCGCTGGATTCAAGAACAATGCTCCTCAATTCAACTTCATGCGCAGATATAACACACTTTTGAGCATTGATACTGAAAAGACAGACGAAGTTGAGCTACAAAATGCTGTGAATTCTGCTGCCTGCCATCTCAAGAAATTCCTTGGTGCATTTCTTGTTGATTACACTAGTTTTTTTGATCATCTTACAACTTCGTCAACTACTCCGGGCCATTACGTACTCTATTTTGAACTTCAGTGGGATAAGAACAATTTTTCCATACTTCATACGACGGTTTTAGAGGAGTGTTGCCTTTTACTAGAAGAATCTCTCGGAGCTGAATACCGTGAATGCCGGGTTGACAAGAAATTAATTGGACCTTTAGAGATAAAGATAGTGGAGACAGGTACCTTTGACAAGCTCATGGCCTACGCAATAAGGGAGGGTTCTTCAGTTAACCAGTACAAGACACCTAGATGTGTGAAACTTGCACCCATTGTCCAACTTCTCAACTCTAGGGTGGTTTCCAACTATTTCAGTACCAAATCACCACAAACTTCCGAAATATAGGTCTCTTACCAACTTTCGGTCACAAAATGCGCAGCGGTTATTAGTGGGTCATGATGTATTGGATATTGCATTTGTCTCTAACAAATTGTAGCTGCAGACAAGAACTTTGTTTTTATTTGTTTTTTTCAATTTAATTTTGTCATGATTCTCTTTGATTTCCAAATCTTTCCTTGCACCCCATTTCGTTTTTGGCCAGCTGTTTACATATAAAACCAAATTAAAAGCCAGCTCAATGTGCCGTTGCACATTTTTGTTTGTTTGTTTGTTTGTATAGATTCCTTGACCCTGCCATATGAGCTATAAAAAATTAATACATCAAAATGAGATACCTTTGACAAGAACGATGAGATAGCATGAACCAACTATATAGCTTGAACTAAGTAGGCTCATGTGAATACCAGAGATGTGTCTTCGGAAAAAGATAACAAAAAATCCAAATCGTAGACACGGTCTTTGTTTTTACCTTTTTTATAATGATCACAAACTCCTAAGGGCGAATTCCCAAACAACCAGAGGTATGTTGGGGGGTGTAAAATTGCTACGGTCTTGAAACTAAACTTTTTACTGGACAAATTGATATTGGTATCAAAGTACTCTCTCTGGCTATGATCGAGTTGCATCATTTTGTATTTTTCCGGTGCATTTCGAGTTGGTTGAGGAGAAAACCTAAAAACTAAGTTTGAAAACGATAATGATTCTCGTGTTTTACGAGCTTTTAATTAAAAGGCGTTGGGCGAAGCGAGGCGCCAAGCCCAACGCCTAGGGCGCCCCAGGCGAACACTCGAGATTTAGAAAACAATAGAACTAAGCTTTATTTTGGCGCCTTGGGCGTTTTTCTTCTTAGGCGCAGATGGAAATTTAGATCCCCTAAGACAACCCAAGGACCAAAATGGTTTTCACCAACTCTCTTGATAAAATCCCATTGTTCTTTCTTCTTAGTATAGTTGTTGTATCCATACATACAAGTAAGAAGATATTCAGGTTTACTAGGGTCATGCCGAACAGCTAGATGGAAAGTGTTGTGGGTGGTATCTAAAAGCTCACAATCGAAACCATTTTTCCATAACAAGACTAGACCTCCAGATAGCCCTATTGGTTCAATGAAAGCATGATTAGGATACTGAAAGTGACTTAATAGAGGTTTACTCTTGGCCTGTGTAATTTTAGTCTCGCACAAAAAAATTATGTCAGGATTTTGAGTTCTAATTAGATCCTTCAAATGAGTTTGAGTTTCATGGGCTCTTAGCCCTTGGACATTCCTAGAAACAATTATCATGGTGGTAATCGAATGAAAGGAAATAATCAGCAAAGTTGTGTAGTGGGAACCTTTTTGGGAGAGAATATTGGGAGCAGAAAAGCCACTCTTAGAATGTTTATTGTTCAAAGCAAGTATATGAAGAAAATAAGAGATAGTGGTTGAAATAACAAAATGTGAAAATATGAAAATAAGTTGAGTAGAAATACTGGAAAAGACAATGTAAAGAGTAGGAGTAGTATGAGGAAAGGATACCTGACTCCCCATCCTGGGATTAACAATATGTGTTTCCTTAGTTAAGTCCCTTTGAGTTTGGTGGAAATCCGATCCAGTTTCGCTTGATATGCCAGCATTGGAAGTTTCAGTGGCTGTGGTACTAGAATTAGGAGATCTGGTGATTCTAAGGCGTTTGCCTGACCTGCTAGCATCTTCAGCTGTGTTACTATTTATTTGTAGAAGAGAATCCATATTGATGGGAACACCATCCTTTGGGGGGACAAAGGAAGAAGAAGGTTTGGTGGAGCTTTTCTGACTGAGCTTTGGGATTGGGATTGAGGCATTGTTTTTGAAACTGGCAGTCTTTTTCAGGTTACTGACAGTACCAAAAAAATAAGGTTTTTCATGAGCTTTGGAAAGAAAATTGGCTGCATCTTTGCAAACAGTTCTGCAATGTTTGATCATATAGCAATCAGTGCATATACTAGGTGGTTGGCGCTCATAGTAGAATTTAATCCAGCGAGATAATCCAGCATTCGAAATTGCCTTAACCCCCCTTCTTAGTGGGTTTGTGAGATCGATGTTCACACAAACTTTGACTGGGATACTACCGACTGGGATAGCATCCTTAGGTTCAATAGCCACCACTTCTCCCATGATTTCTCCAATTTTAGTTACAGCGGCCACATTCATGTTTTCAGGGAGAAGAAACTTGAGTTGAATCCAGAAGTGTTGAAAACTCCAGTGCTTGTCTGTGTACACCATCTGAGGGATATAGTCATGGACGACCAAGAGTTTTTTGGTGATATGCCACGGGCGCTCAGTGATGACAGTGTTTAGGAGATCCCAATTGTTAAACTTGAAAATCAAAAGGTTGGGCTCAACCTCCACAAGTCAGGACTAAAAGAGCCAAAAGCCTTTGAATGCGGTTGATGCTGTAAGGGTAAGATTTGAATATTATTTTTTTGAGGTGGGCGATAGGCGGGAATGACGACCAGGTTCCGGGTTGACACAGTACTGAAACTTCCTCAACCCAACACCAATGAAACTTTCATTGATTTTCCAGAAAATCAAACGATTCATTAAAACAAACTCTGCAAACGCTATGGACAGAACATAATAGGTGGCAAACGCCATTAGGGAAACAACAATTCTTAAACACATGGACAGAGAGGAAAAGGAAAAAATTAGCTAGACATAATCAATGTAAAGATGCTGAAAATGGAAATACGAAACATGAAAGAGGAAAAACCTTGGAAAAAAGATTAAATCAAAAATGCATTCAACCTAACGAGAGAGCATAATAAAACTGATGGAAAAGATCAAAGAAATCAAAGAAATAAAAGGGTAGAAAGTACTTCACTTGGATAACATTTCTCCCGAACCTTGAAAGTTACTGATTTCAAGCCAATCAATACTGAAATTCTAGTTTTTCATCACGAATTTGAAGACGTTTTTTGACCGAGTTGATTCAGAAATTCGCCCGATTCGCAGAGCAAACCCGAATCCTCATGGGATTAAAACTATAAAAACAATAAGAAAGGTGTCGTAATGCCCAAACAGTTGATCACAAAGTTGCAACAGCTGCCATGAATTCGGCATCGTTCTCTAGATCCTTCAATGTCTTAGCAGAAAGGCAAGCTTCAATGCCAATACTACCAGGAATAGGACCAGGAGTTGATGTAATCTTGCCATCACGTTTATTAACTATACCACTTCTCACCGCAATGGGTGTACCCCAACCGAAATTGTTCCCGTACATATCAAATCTTGGAGAACCCCCAGTTATCAATGTATACTGCGATGCTGATAAGTTTGACATCTTTTTCACTGTAGGTTTCTCAACCCATCCCTTCCAATGGCTTAAAATTGCTGCACCGTCAAACGATGTCACCAACTTGTTTAATAGCAAAGCTCCCAACTCAAACCCACCAATTTCTAGTAATTCATGCACCTTAACAGTTGCATCGCCAGAGACAGCCGAGTTTCCAAAGAACGAATCAGGTGGAGGTGGATCTAACCTGCCTGTAGTTCCAATTGCTAAGCGGTACCTAGTCTCTTCATTTGGATCTAAACACCTTGCTCGTATTACCGCAACCCAAACGTGAGCCAATACCGCTTGTAAAGAGGAGATTGTAACATTTGGATTACCATCATCTTTGGCGGTCTTTGAGTTGGCCTTTTCTTTTAGTATTGCAATGTTTTCTCGAGTGAATATAAATACTCTTTCAAAAAGGGGAGGTGGATCATACTTGTATCCTTCCCAAGACTGAACTGTAATTAAAGGGAATCGAATGGGTATATCGTTTTCTATATCATTCATAAGACACAAACGATCAAAAATAGGGGGACGCGAGATGTGATGATCTGCC
Organism: Papaver bracteatum; assembly: GCA_023529315.1. Taxonomy (NCBI): domain Eukaryota; kingdom Viridiplantae; phylum Streptophyta; class Magnoliopsida; order Ranunculales; family Papaveraceae; genus Papaver; species Papaver bracteatum. Next base: position 122,754 of record JAJJWX010000936.1, on the reverse strand, counting down.
GATGATGAGCCTTGTCTGGAGATCTCACACCACGAGTTAAAGAAATGCCAAAACGATTTTCCATCACAAACAGTATGATTTATACTGCATCCAATAAACAAGCCATCGAGAAGTTCCGTTACCTGTACCGAAAGCAACGGTTTGGATCGACCATTGTAGTTCACAGCATCATTGAGGGTGAAGAATGAGTTTTTCAATATGGCGGGTACGTGGATTGAATCCATAATATCAGCTACTGTTATATTTGCTGAGGCATGGATGAATTCTGCACCAGCTGAATTGCAGTCTATATAGAAAGAGACGGTGTTATCATCATCATGTACTTTGACAGCAAGTCGACCTGCAAGAGGGTAAAAGTGGTCGATTGTGAAGGCTAATGACCTTTTAAGCTGAGTAATGATCATGTATTCTGTTTCTTCTTGTTTGTTTCGCGTTGGATGAGCAAAAAGCAGACCTCTTTGCATATATGGGAGTAGTAGGGATTTTAGATCCCAGGGACCTAAATGAATTTTCTGATCACCATCTTTATGATTGTTAGTTGCCGGTAGGATTGTGGTGGTGGAGATGTATCGAACGTCATCATCCATCCTTTAATTAATTTCTCTTTGTAATAACAATTCGTTGTTTTCAAATGGCTGAATCCATGATTCTAGATATGGACTGCAAGATGTGAGATGCAGCTGCACATAGATTGAGACACTTCAACTGATACAGGCGAATTGTGTCGTAAGGAATTTGTGTCTAACACATTTGTTGAAGTATAAAATCCAAATCATATACACGTGGGGAGTGTCTCTTTAATTGATTTCCAAATCTTCCCTTAATTGGCACCTCATCTCGTTTTTTGTTGTATAAGGAGCCATAACCAAATTAAAATCTAGCTCAACGTTCCCTTTACTCAGTTCTCACCTAAAAAGATAAAAAGATTCGTCGACCCTGCCATATATGAATTATAAAAAAAAAAACATGAAGGATGGCATTTCATGTGAATAGCAGAGATCTGCCTTTGGGAAAAGAGAACAAGGGATCTTTTTTTTTTTTTGATCGGTTAGAGAACAAGGGATCTAAATCATATCACTTAGACTAAAGAAGATGATGGAGGGTACGTGATTTAAGTTTCTCTGACTGCTGATTTATTTTATTTGAATGAGATTCCCAAATAAGAATATCATAATTGTTAGAGCTAACACTAAGGTTGACCTCATCCCTTCCCTATCCCTCAAATGTAGGGAAGGGATACACTTGAAGACAATCTTGCTGTGGTGTCTCCTCACCCCTTTCCTACACTAAATGCGTACTCAATACCCGTATGAATAGTGCCAAACGGGTACTCAGTATGCGTATATATGTTTTTTTTTTTCATGGGAAAATATTTATCTAGGTAAAAAATTATTTTAGAGTAAAAAAAAAATCAAATAGGTAAAAAAACGAGTTTTAGTAAAAAAAGGAGTGAAAAAGGGAAGTTTTAAGGTAAAAGTTTAAAAACCAGAAAAAAAACACGAGTACTCACTACCCGTAAAGTGAAAAAGCATATTGGTACTCAGTACGCGTACGATTTCCCTTCCCTACAAGGGTGATCAGATCTGATCAGCCTTGTAGGGATGGAGATGTATATCCCTACTCGTGTAATGATATGAGAGATCATAGCACTTGTTTTTTTTGGCTTTTGAGGGATAGAGAAGGAATGAGGCCAACCATAGTGCTAGCTCTTAAAGGGTTCAATGCTTATGGATGTGTGATCCAAAATGAAAGTATTTTGGTTTCCCTTTTTCATATATATACAAAGATATGATATCATGTAACCATATACTCCTTATCAATGGAATCCTCTCTTTCTCTACTTCTTTCTCTTTCCCTATTATATTCTACTTCAAAACGTTATCATGCACGATCTTTCCGCTGGTGATTTTTTTTTTTTTTTTTTGTTGAATCTCGGAAATCTCACCACTGTTCGTTTTGTTTCCTAATCGCTAAAGGTATGCCTTAACTTTTCTCATTTTTTTTTAAATATCATTCAGCGAAACGGATAGAACTAAATATGGTATATGGTAGGAAGTTGGGCACAATTTGCGGTTGACTGATACATGATTGCTTGATGATGTGTATCTGGGTATGCTTTATTGTTTTTAGTATAACAGATTATTCATTTACAAAGAATTGATTGAAAACATTTGTTTTGCAATTGATGAATCAATTGTCTTTCTTTCATTACAAACATAGAAAGAACAAGACACAGTATATAAAGAACCTTACAGACATCCTATAGAAAAGTCAAACCAACTACCAATAGAAATCTGACACCTAAACAATACAACAAGGCAGTGATTGGACAGGCTGTCACATAAGCCAGGCTGGCACAGAACTGACACTTCAACAGTACAGCACGGCAGTGACTGGACAGGCTGCCACTAGCCCCCCTCAAGGTGAAGGTAGTTTGGTGAAAAAACCTTCAACTTGTCCCCGAGTAATGAAAATCTGGGCCCTGCTAGACCCTTAGTGAAGATATCAACAACCTGTTAAAGAGTAGAAATGTAGTGAACATGACAAGCTTTATCCTGAACTAGCTCTCTGATAAAATGAAAGTCAACTACTAGATGTTTCATCCTGCTATGAAAAACTGGATTTGAAGATAGTGAGATAACACTTATATTATCACAAAAGAGAGTAGGTGGTAGAGGGATAAAGATGTATAAATCCTTCAGCAGTTTGCACAACCAAACAACTTCTGCAGCAGATTGAGACAAGGTTCTATACCCAGCCTTTGTGGAGCTCTTAGACACTGTAGTTTGCCTTTTGCTTGACCAAGAAATTGGATTATAACCAAAGAAAATGCAATACCCACCAGTACTTCTTCTAGTATCAGGGTCACCTGCCCAGTATGCATTACTAAAGCCATGGATAGATAAAAGCCCTTTGGAGAATAGTATACCATAATCAATTGCTCCTTTGATGTATCTCAAAATCCTCTTTGCAACAGTAAAATGGACATCAGTGGGTGACTGCATATGTTGACATACTTTATTAACATCATAGATGATTTCAGGTCTTGTCCACGTAAGATATTGGAGTGCACCAGTGATCTAAACTCAGGTGGATTGGACAATAAGATGCCATCAGAAGCACTGAGTTTATAACCACTTGGAACTGGTGAAGAACAAGGCTTAGCCCCTGACATATCTGTTTTATCAAGAATTTCAAGAGCATACTTGGTTTGAGATAAAAAAATGCAAGTAGAGTTCCTCTTAACCTCAAGACCCAAAAATAATGTACAACTCCTAAATTCTTAACTGGAAAATGAGTACCCAATGTGCCAATAAAATCAGTGCAGTAGGTTGGATCATTCCCAGTTATGAGAATATCATCTACATAGACTAGAATAAGAGTAATTCTAGTACCTTCTTTTTGAACAAATAAGGAAGTATCAGCTGCTGAAGATTTAAAATTCTAAGAAACAAGAACCTTGTGAAGTTTGTCATACCATGCCCTGGGTGCCTGTTTAAGGCCATATATGGACTTGTGTAATCTGCAGACATGATGAGGCCTTTCTGGATCAACAAAGCCAGGTGGTTGAGTCATAAAACCTCTTCTTGAAGGTCCCCATGAAGGAAAGCATTGATTATGTCAAGTTGAGAAATCTGCCAATCAAAGTGAACATCTAAAGATAATAAAATTCTGATTGTAGTGGGTTTAGCAACTGGACTAAATGTCTCATTGTAATCCAAACCTTCTTGTTGATGATAACCTTTAGCCACCATCCTTGATTTGGACCTCTCAAGAGTACCATCTGGATTCTGTTTAATCTTAAACACCCACTTACAGCCTACCAAGTTTTGAGAAGGATGCGGTTCTTCAAGAGTCCATGTACCAGCATTTTTGTGAGATGTGATTTCATCAACCATTGAAATTTTCCATTGTGGAATTTTATTGGCTTGAGTGAAGCATGTTGGAGTTGTAGATGGGGCAAGAGCCAGCTGAGCTGCAGTAAGAGCATGTTGAGTAAAGAAAACTTTCTTCTTGGAAATTTTGGTTTTACCTCTTGTAATCATCTTATGAGCATTGACAACTGCTGTGGGTTATGTGGTTAGTAAGGAATAGGGATGATCAAAATCTGAAGTTGAAGAAGCGGGGATGACAATTGAAGTAGGAGAAGAAACTGAGGTAACAGTAGTAGCAGGAGTATCAGTTGAAATATGAGATATTGGATCTGAAATAGCAGCAGGTGATAAGATTTCTGCAGAAGCATTCATAACTGAAGCAATGGAACATGGAGCCGAAGAAATACTTGGTAAAATAGCAGATCTCAAGGGAAAAACTGCATCATCAAACATTACATTCCTGGAAATGAAGACCCTACCAGTCTTAGGATTAAGGAACCTATAACCCTTGTGTTGAGGGATATATCCTATAAAAATACAAGAGATGCTTCTGGGTTCTAGTTTGTGCTTAGTGTATGGTCTGAGCCATGGAATACATAAACACCCAAAAGACCTCAAAAATGTATAATCAAGTTTTCTGTGAAACAATACTTCAAATGGAGACTTGAAAGACAAAGACTTGGTTGGCAGTCTATTGAAAGTGTAATTTGTTGTCTGAAAAGATTCAACCCAATATGAATCCTTAAGTCGTGATTGAATTAGAAAAGTTCTCCCAATATCCACTAAATGTCTATGCTTAGATTCTGCAAATCCATTTTTCTCTGGAGTGTGAGGACATGAAATTTCATGAACAATACCAGTATGAGAAAGAAATGTAGATAGTTCATTGTTCAAAAATTCTCCACTACCATCTGTTCTTATAACAAGAATACTGCATTGTAACAAATTTTCAACTTGAGCCTTGAACTGAAAAAACACCTTCTTAAAATCTGATTTCTCATACAAAGGGAAAATCCAATAGTACTTTGAGAATTAATCAATGACATTCACATAATATCTGAAACCAAAATTAGAAGCTACAAGACTTGGACTCCACAAATCAAGATGCAAAAGTTCTAGTGGTTTTGTCCTAGTAAAAGTGGAAACAGAAAATGGAAGTTTATGACTTCTACCAAGTTGACAATCATGGAAAAAGAGAGGTTTATTGAACACATTTGTCAGTGAAAGTTGTCTACAGACATGTTGTAAAGTTTGAAAAGAAGGATGAGCAAGTATGTTATGCCAAATGGAAGCAGTCACTGGAGAAGTTGATGTAGATGATGTCAAGGATGTTGGTGATGATGTTGATGAAGAAAGATTGGAAACTGGAGGTTGAAATTTGATAGGATAAAGTCCATTACATTGAGGGCCTCTCAAAGTTACCTTCCCAGATGATAGATCCTTCACATAGAATCCAGAACAATCAAATGTGATAGAGCATTTGTTATCTTTAGTGAATTTATGAACAGATAGAAGATTGTTTAAAGCTTGTGGTACTAGTAAAACATAATTAATAGAAAAAGCATGAGAAGAAGTAGTTTTAATAGTAGAACCAATATGAGTAATTTTCATACCTTCTCCATTGGCTGTATGTATATCTTCAGAACCATCATAAGCAGACATAAGTTGTAACTCAGTTTCATCAGAAGTTAAGTGATTATTAGCACCATAATCAGCATACCAGGGATTTTCTCCTAAGATATTTGTAGTGGCAAGCATGGCACTCATATTATTGAGAGTATGAGCATTTTGATAAGCAAAATTGAGACGATGAAGACAAGCAGGTGTTGTATGACCATTCTTGTTACACATCTGACAAGGTGGTTCTGTTGGAAGAGTAGAAGGAGAAGCAATAGTAGTTGGTGGAACAGATACTGAAGGATTTGAGAAAGAATGTGGATAATGCATTCTTGGTGGTAATTGAAAACCACTTATGTATTGAGGTGAAAATCCTCTGTAAGTAGGTGCAAAAGAAAAATTACCCCTGGTTCTTGGCCTGAATAAAGCACTGGAATGTGGATAGCCATATTGAGGTCTTTGTTGAGCAAGAAACGCTTGTTGAGATTGAAAAGAAGAAAAAGATTTACTATTTGCTTCTGACAATAATGATTTTGATCTTTCTTTAACTCCAATTTCCTCACTCAACAACAAATTGTATAACTCATCAAAATTAACAGGAGGATTACGAATCCTAATTGAAGTGATGAAAGAGTTGTATTCTTGACCAATTCCAGTAAGGAAAAGAACAACAAGTTCATCATTAGAAATATCAAATCCATATGCAGCTAATTGATCAGTTAACTTCTTGACATCTGCCAAATATGAAGACATTGCACCAGAACCTAGTCTAAGAGATTGTGACTGAGTACGCAATTGAATATCATGAGTAACAGAAGTTCTAGCAAACCTAGATTCAACATTTGACCACAACTCTCTTGAAGAATTAGCACCAACAACATAAGCAACTACTGACTCATAAATAGTTGATTGAATCCAAAGAATGAGCGTATTATGTTTCTTTTAAAGTCTTGTATGATGTTTTGGATGAGGCTAAGAGGTCTTCTACTGACCCCTTCAAGAAGGACGTCTGCGAGGTTTTATGTAAGTATCACACCAAGCAGTATAATAAGGATTAATATTACCTTGATCATTATCTTCTTGAGTTATAAATTTAGCCGGATAAGGTAGAGATCCATCCAAGAATCCAGAGACTTTGTATCGTTTCAACAAAGGAAAAATTAAAATCTTCCAGGTTAAGAAATTATCATCTTTGAGTTTGTATTGAATGATATTAGAAATATGATTGAGAGGAATAGAAGAGATTCTTGATTCATATGGAGCGGCTGCCATTGAATCGAAAATTTGATGAAAAAGAAAATTGTGGTGAAGATGATGAATTACTGAAATTTCATTAACAAGTTGAGAACAACGGAAGTAAGGATCATTGGATCTCTGATACCATAGTATAACAGATTATTCATTTACATTTGTTTTGAAATTGATGAATCAATTGTCTTTCTTTCATTACAAACATAGAAAGAACAAGACACAGTTTATAAAGAACCTTATAGACAGCCTATAGAAAAGTCAAACCAACTAACAATAGAAATCTGACACCTAAACAATACAACAAGGCAGTGATTGGATAGGCTATCACATAAGCCAGGCTAGCACAGAACTGACACTTCAACAGTACAGCAAGGCAGTGACTGGACAGGCTGCCATTAGTTTCTTATCACCTTCTTTCTAGATCATATGTTGTTGGGTGATTTTTTTAATTTTTTTTTCCTTAATCGATCCATCACTTATTGATCTACCCATATTTTTTTGTGCATCCCATAATCAATCTGTTAAATCCTCCATGGTGGAAATTATGTTGATCTGTACAAGTTATGTCTATTTATCAATTGATTTGAATTTTATATTAATATATATGCGTATGATCAATTGATTTGAATTTTATATTAATATATATGGATATGATTATATATGGATATGAATTTTATATTAATATATATGGGTATCGATTGATTTGAATTTTATAATATATAATAATGTGCGTATGTTTGTTCATGCGATGATTGATTGATTGGCTTGGAATCATATGGGAAATGAGGCAATACTGCTAATGGGGGGACCGAAACTGCCGGGATACCGTTTCATATAAGACAAAAGAGTTGTATCCGATCTTGGCCATCGGATCACTCAAACGGTACCTTCCTGCTAATTCCGGTCCCCCCATTAGCAGCATTGAAACGAGGAGGCGGAAAAGTTTCAGTTCCATCCGCCCGGCCGTTCCAACTCGGCTCGGCTCACCAGTCCTATTTCAGCTTGTGGGTTGGGGCGTGCGCGACTAATTTGTGTAAACCAAAGTTTGAGGTATGTGATTGTAACGTGGGCTTTTACATTAAACACCTACTTGGCTAATTTACTTATTTTTAGAATATGCCTGGTTTTGTTTATTTTTGTCTTAAGATAAGTCCACATGATATAAACGGTCAATTTAAATTATGATTGTTGATCTCGATCATTCAGAATTTTGGTCTTAATGCTATTTTGTTCTCTTGAATATGATATTGGCTATAGTTGAATGATGTCTTTTGTTCAATTGGTTCTACCAACTCGATTCCAATGTATTCATTTGGGGTTTAGAAGTACTTGAGCACCATTATTGGATACTTGATTATTTTTTCCCCCCAAATTTGAATGTTCCGTGGGATGTAATCCATTTGCTCGACTATTAAAGAGTTTGTATTTTCAAAACATATGTTGCAAATAAAATCACATGTATCCCAATTTTTATGGAAGAACTTACAAAAGGTGATATGAGTCAGAAAATTTCCATTTCTCTATTTTATCCATGATACTAACGAACCAGTATATGTTGAAGTATGACAAAAAGAGAACTATCTTCAGTAATCTATTCAACCTGAAGTATTTGGTTGATATGTATGGTGAGATTTCTCCTGGCCGATTGAGATAAAGAAATTTCTCAAATTAAGCTAAATGTAGCAAAAATTGAAAATGGAAAGAACCCTATAGTAATGAGGGTTAGACGTACAAGCTCATATAAAGCATGTTAAAAGGGACATATATATCATGAGACAAAGATTTACTTTTCCCCCATCAGTAATGACACCAACGTACATGTATCAGCTGAATATGGGATGAAGCTAAGATGTAATTCTAGCTCCCATCATAAATGAAAGTGTTGGAAATGCACTTGGTCATAGGTGTTGATATATACAATGTAATGTGTATATCATAGAAGCAACCAATTTTCACATCAACTTTAATGAAAACAAGAACTTTGCCATGCCAATTGACTATCTTATTCAGTTGAACTAGATCCAATATCTGCACCTATTGAATAAAACACGAGACATAAATTTTCTAAAGCACTTGAGATATATTGGGTGAAACATAATATATATTCAGTCTAAAGTACTTGAGCTGAATCTCACTTTTATTACATAATAAGTCCACACCACTTATTAAAACTCTCAAGACCCAAATGTCTAACTCATAATTGTTTTTCTTCCACTAGCTTAAGAAATTTAAACTAGTTGTTGAACTATTTCCTTATAATGTGACTACGAGGATTGGATCATCGAGCGCAACACTTCTCAAATTTTTTTCTTCAAGATAAAACAAAGACGTCACAAAATCTCTATATGTACCGAGAGATAATTACACCTTGTTAAATTCCAAAGAAACCCATGCAAATGGATATCATGTGGAACCTGACTGTGATGATAATGTAATTGATTGCATCTTTTATAGCCACTAATGTATTTGGAAGGAAACATACTTTAGAGAGACTACTGAGTCAATTTAGTGAAATGTAAATCACTATAATATTAATTCGGATTATTGAATCCATATTGACTCCAACGATGAAATGTTGGAAATTAACTCATACAGACTTTGACATAACCATAAAGGCACTTTGGTTGTGACATGATGTTTCGTTTTGAAATGACTCAACGTACATCGCTGTGTTTGAGTGGACGAGACAACGGGAAAAAGATTGACAAAATGCGAAGTAACAACATATATCTCAATAAGTGTTTTCTAAAGTACCAGATGCATAGCCCCCTCATCCCTCCTATTATGCTTTTAAGTATGAAAGCATATTGCTCATTTTACAAAGTCTTCAGTAAAACGGGATCGAGACCATCCTAAGATGCAAATGGTAAACAATCCATAGTACAAAGATAACAAGGTGAAATTTATAAAAATATTCATGCATAATGCGGACCGTTAAAGTGACTTATGGATCCGGTGTATGTTTTGACATTTTGGACTAGTTATAGTTCCCAAGAAATTTGCGTTTAAAAACTCCTAGCACATATTACACAATACAAAGTGCAAAGGATCATCACCCTTGTTAATGCTAGAGAATTTACATCAAAAGGACTTGATGAATATTGCATGTTTAGTAGGATCAATATAGAGCATCTTATACCCAATGCTCTTGCAGAGGCTACCATCATGTTCTAGGTCATTACCGGTATTCAGTTTCAAAAAGTAAATAACTAAAGGAGCTGTCTGGAACAACTCTGAAAGTAATCAAGGGAAGATGCCGACATCATAGGGAGGATACAAGGATATAATGTCGACATATTTTACTTTGAAATTGAAGCCTTGTTGTACTCTTTTTCCCTTCGATCGAGAATACTTTTTCCCAAAGGGTTTTGTTACTCGACAAGGTCTTTAGCGAGACAACACTAAAAAAAAATCAAGTATGTTGAACGTTGAAGACATAAAAATCGCGTTGATATTACTGAAAATATCTGAATCAAAGAAATGAAACGCAATATTATCTTAAGCAACATAACTTCCAGAATCAACAACATGGTCTTATAAACATTTAGTCCCCAAAGTAAAGTGTGATAAACTCTTTTTGAGTGCATTAGACTAATTAAAATTGTCTGACATCAGGGGGAGTGTCTAATGGTGTGTTGAACTATTTTCCTTCATCGAGGTTGCTGTTTTCCACAGGTTTTTTTTTACTCGGCAAGGTTTTTAATGAGACAACAACAAACATCGGGAATGTAATTTCCCATCTAAGGATATTGTCTTTCCTACGAGGATTTTATGCCTTTAGAGTTGTGAAGCAACTAGTCAACTTCAACCGAGCAAAGTTATCATCTGCAACGGATCACCTTTATTTGCATCTATCGCGTTGTACTATTTTCCCTTTGTCAATGTTTTAATGAGGAAACATATTCGAGTCCAACTATGTTCAAAGTTTGCTTAATATTGTACTCTTTTTCTTTAGTTCAGGTTTTGTCCCTTTGGGTTTTCCCTGACGAAGTTTTAATGAGGAAATTAACTAATTAGGCTCATCGGTCTTTTAAGATTATATTGCGTGCGATGAACTACATGTAAAGTACGAGACAACATGTGAAGTACTGCATGTGAAGAGTTGTACCAAGGTTCTTCCCCATTGGGTTTTTCCTTGTCAAAGTTTTAACGAGGCAAGTGATTTAGATGCAAGTCATCAAGGAGAGGACGACATTTGAAGAACCACATTCGAAGCACTATATGTGAAGTACTGCATATGAAGTTCTATTGGACCGCACAAGGGGGAGTGTTGTAGGGCCTATGGCCTTTAAATGTGCGGCCCATCTATATAGTTATGGTTTACCTTTCATGTTTTTAAAGGATACTATAGCTATGTAATAAGGTTGATCGCTTATCAATAGAAATCTATTTTATGCCTCTGTATCTTTCTTTTTTTCCCTATTATCACATGCTGCAACAATTTCAGGTGAATTTCCTCTGTTGTGGTTAAAAGTTGAATCAAGCTCTCTTCCTAGAGCTTCCGGTCCCACCAGAAAATATTTCGGCCAATAAAATCTCTTGAGAAAATTTAGACCAATAGTAAATAAGAGTTTCTGGCCCCACCAAAAAATCTTAAATAATAAAGACATAATACCTTAAGTATAAAAAATCTTACCCGTCCCCACGAGAAAATAATTCCTTAAAGTAAAGTAATGTAAAATAAAATAAAATAATTACTTTAAGTAAAATAAAAAATTTCACATGTAATTTTTTTTTTTTAAGTTTAGGTTTGGAAACCAACCTGAGCCCGTGCAACGAGAAGATAAAATATGCATATACCTTATTTAAGTTCATTTTTGTGGCACCAACTGTTACAATAATGACCTTATTGTTACGTTACATATCTTCAAGAAAATTGTGTCCCCAGAGCATGGTTTTTGTTGGGTGAATTTTTTATTGTGACACTTTGTCTACTATGACACTAAAAGTTGACCTATTAGTAGGACAGTCAACGACACTAAATGGAATAAATATTGTCTTTACCGCTGCCGTTTCCATTAAGATTATTGGATATCCGATATCTCTTAAATTCCGACCGAAATATGAAATTCAATTCCATTACCATTACGTTGGACTTACCGGATATCATATATTTTTCTGATAACTTCCGTTATCAAGTCCAACAACTGCACCACCATCTTCACTGCCGTCTTGGTTCACCAACACCAACATTTCACGGAACTACAACTGCAGTCAGCATCACTATTTCCATGTAACCATCCATCTCGTATCACCATACCTATTTGAATCATAAATTTCGTTAATCAACCACAACAGAAGATTTTATTACAAACCCATTCATCCAATCTCTTTCTTGTCTTTTCTTTGCTCAATTTTTTGTCGTAAAATCAAATTGATACAAGCCTATCTCTGATTTCTTCTCAACCTCGTCATATCATCAATCTCTGAAATAGTGAAACCAATATGAACATTAACATCATCAGCTTCTTCTTCTTCCCTGACTCAAAATCAACACCATCAATTCAAAATATGTGTTCTCAAATCCTAAACAAACCAAAATCTCCACCAAATCCTAATTTGACATATCAATTTTGAAACCCTAAATTAAGTTTCAAAATCAAAACTAAACAAAAAAATGGATTTTAAAAGAAAGCCTAGAGAAGAAATGTTGAGATGATGGTAGTAACTACAAGTCTGAGATGAATTAGAAGAAGAAGATTAAGAAGAAATTCATAAGAAGAAGAAGAAATATGAATGGAGAGGTAGGTTTTCTTTCAGAGATGTTGAAGATATGAACGAGGAATTTGGTGGGATAAAGGTAAAACAGATGAATGGGTATATTGTTAATGGTATCGGAACTTAACCTAACAGAAACCGCCTCATCCGGTGCCGTTACGTTAACATGCGAATTTCTGATACGTTATAGAAACCGGATATTGAATAATTTTTATGTCGGATATTAACCCTATCGGATTCCGGATATTCGGAACCGGATAGCGAATTTCGGACATCCATTGACATCCCTACCTATTAGTATTAGGGTCATGGTTTTGCTTCCTGATTGGTGCAATTTTTGCCCTGATAGGATAATAACCACGTATTAAAAATATCCCAAAGCATCGGGCATTCTTGATTTGTAACCACTATAAGAAATCTTTAGATTTCCGATCAAAAATCATGCAATATCATGAATTTTTTCCCCTAAAGCATGCATTTTATTCAGTTAAATTGAGATTATACGTGAAAATGTTATGCCCATAAAGTCTGCTATTACCATAGAATTTATTGATGGGGGAGTTACATTGTCCCACACTGTTGTTGCGATCTTCCCCATAGAGCAATCATCCGCCGCTCAATTCGCCAGATAGTCTGCTGCTTGATTTCCTTCTCTTTAGACGTGTTAAATAGTATATTGCTGAATTTGGGGTAAACCTATACTTGATTTCTGCAATTTGATTAGAATTATACCATGAAACGTCACCTTCCAAGGTTAGACATCTTGTTAGGTTCCATGAGTTTGTTTCAAATTGAACTTTTGGCCATCCCCGTACCCTCGCCGTTCTATAAGCGATGAGCATGGTCCAAGTTCCGCTGCAAGTGCATCAGTAATACCCAGTGGTTATGGTAATGCTAAGATTGTGCCGTCCCACTTGTTTCGGCATATAATACCAGCTCCCAATATTTCGAGAATACCCATAACCCGTTTCATTTCCAAACAGACATACAAATAGCCGAGACGATCAAACCCTAGGGCATTAGGCAGCCGAAAACTTAATTTTAGTGGAGGTAACAATAAAATCTTCATGAGATGAACCATAAGGTAGGTTTATAGTAACATAGTGGTCAGCGTGATATTGGTTCTATACTCTGGATGTAAGATAAAAATAATGCAATGTATGATTTCAATCACAAATCAAAGGAAAAGATAAAAACAATATAAAGTATGATTTCAATCACAAATCAAAGGAAAATAACACGATGACACCATCATTGCATATAAGATTAACGGATGATCATGATTTCTAAACACAAGCTCTGATACCAACTATAAGATTTAAATTTATAGATACGCAATTTAGGATCGTTGAATTCATGATAATCACAGTAAACCCTTGGATATAATAGTGATAGTTATTGTTTCCCTTTCATAGTTAGAAAAAGGACCAAGTTTCTAAGGTTTTAATTATAGCATAAGATCTCAACCGTCCATCTAAGAAGAAATATTAGCATTTCCTAATAATTAACCAAGATTATTACGTGACCCAATTCTTACAGCCTCAACAATAAGGGGCTAAAGAAGGCTAAGGAGCAAAAGGTGTAAGTCAAACCCTCAGAGATGAAAATAAAAAATAAAAAAAAATCTGGTCACCCCGAGTGCCTAGGTGTTCCTCGGCGCAGAAGGCATGAGGTGAAAGGCTTGGCGCCTCTCGTCACTCTCCTCGCCACACGTCTCATGCAAAATAAAACGGATTTAATTAAGTGAATTAAACCTGATGCAATGGAACAACTTTATTTTGTTTATCTTGTGTTTCATTCATATTCTTTTCATCTTTGATCACAACTTACAACAAGAAATAATCTATTAAAGATGATTTCCCATCCAACCTTTTTGATCTAAATTTCTTCATAAGGTCTTCCAATCTGAACTGCATGTAAAGAGCTGGTTTCTGCGGATGGGTTATGAGCTCTGGCAGAGGTCCATACATGATATCCCTATTGCTTGGTTTGAAGAAAATAGCTATAGAAATTCTTGGTTCCCGGAAAGAATTTGCTAGAACTCGATGCTCCACACTCCGATACTTGTCATTAGACATTATCTGTAGAAAATAAAATATCATCAAAATTCTGTTTAAATACTTAGATCCATAGAATAATTAAACCTACAGAAGAAGGTCACTTTAAGAGAATTAATCCCAATGTTAAATATAAAATTTATTAATTTAACAACCATAGTAACCAAACCTGAAGAATATCTCCTATGTTGATAACAAGAGCTTTATCCAAGGGTTTAACATCAACCCAATCTTCACCATGCTTCACTTGTAACCCTCCAATTTGATCTTGCAACAGAACGGTAAACACAGATAGAACTGTGTGACAATTTTCTCCTAATGTTCGGTTTGGTTCCGGACAATATGGATATTAATGCCCTGCCAAACGCCTTCCTTCCAAACATGTCATGTTTTTCAACCTGTCTCTCTCCAATCCTAAACCTTCACATAAAAACTCCATTATAGTCTCTCCAATCCGTTCGATGTGTTGGTCCAATTCAAACAACTCGCTCCTTAAAATATCCGGTACCTTGTCGGAATCTAAGCCATCCATCCCCATCTTTAACGTGTCTTTCCATCCGGCTGCCTTTGATTGGAAGAGATCAAAATTTGATGCAAAGGTCATACCTCGATCATTTACTCTGCAATAGTACTTCGCTTTGACTTCCTTTGATTGCTCGTTAAAATCCTTAATGGACAAAATAGCACGGTTGAGGACATCTAAAGGAACGTCGTGGTTGATTACTCGAAATAAACCCCAGGTAGTCGAAGCTTCCTTGATTTGATCAACGATTAGTGACCGATGGGTATTGATAGAATAGAGGTCAACAGTTGGAATTTCATTATTAGGCATGAAGAAGCTCGAGGTGTTTGTGTTACAAGGGAGAGATTCAGGTGCATGAATGAAAAATTGTGGTATGGAAGTGATACCTGAGTCAAGTAAACCTTTAACTCCAAGTTTTGAATCATCAAAATCCTTGATCTCCTTTGACCGATCATATATCTCCTCCACCACTGAACCAAGAGCAGCAGTTGTCATCTTAAATCTCTTGTTTCTTTTTTCCTCCTCTACCTTCACTCTCTTGATTTGAGAAATCAAGCAGTGTATGAAGTTAGATTTGAGAATTCAACGAATAAAAAACATAATTTAAATAATCAAACTATAATATTTCATTTTTAGAATCTCATTCAAATACCTAAATCAAATACGTATCCTTCAGCATCTTCTTGACTTTAGTCTAAGTGATATGATTTGGATGAGATGTCATCCTTGATGTTTTGTTTAATAATTCGTATGGCAGGGTCAACGAATCTTCATGTTTTATAAAAACAAAGTCCTTGTCTGTAGCTGATGACAATTTGTTAGAGATAAATGCAAACCCGAAATATCATGGGCCACTGATAACCATTGCGCATTTTGTGACCGAAAGTTGGTAAGAGACCTATATTTCTAGAAACCACCCTAGAGTTGAGAAGCTGGACGATGGGAGCAAGCTTCACACATCTAGGTGTCTTGTACTGGTTAACTGAAGAACCCTCCCTTATTGCGTAGGCCATGAGCTTGTCGAAGGTTCATGTTTGTACCATAAGTAAAAATGCCACATAATGGGCCAAAGTGATACTTGAATCATCTTTTGGCCCTCATCCAAGCCCGCTAACCAGTCAACTGAAGTATCCACCAGCCTGCCCAGTATTACACAAATCCAATGACCGGTCAATGTTCAAAGTCAACACTCGATCAATGGTCAAAGTCAACAACCGGTCAAGTCAAGGCCGTGTTGCCATGCGTTTTCCACTCATGTTGCCAGCGATGCTGCCAACCAATTCCCATCTAGTACTCTATCGCTCTTCCAGCCAGTTTCTACCCGTGCAGCCAATCCAGTCTGCCAGCCAGCATCCATCCATATTGTCAACCATTATGCTTGTCTACCACCAGTGCAATCTGTCAGCATGCTGAATTTATCATGGAAGCATGAATGAGAAGTTTCATGCAGAATTGAAGATGGAGGAATAAATGTGCAGTTTCATGCAGAATTGGAGATGGAGGCATGCAATATTAATTCTAGCAGTTTCATGCAGAATTGAAGATGGAGGCATAAATGGGCAGTTTCATGCAGGGAGACATGAATGAGCAGTTAATGCCATTTAAGTTTATATTGAAATTAGATATTGAAATGTATAAATAGGGAGGAGAATAAATCATTTAGGGGGTAGCTAATACAAGAAAAAGAAGACTGTAATTTCATTATCAATAAAAATATTACTCCCCAAGGGGATTCCTCCGTGGACGTAGGCAAACAGTGTTGAACCACGTTAAACCTCTGTCTTTGTTTTGTTCTTCAATTCGTCTCCTAACCCAAAATACTCACCAAATCATCTATTCATCGTGTTGCGTTCCCAAAAGTAATTTTGGGTACAAACATTGGTGCCGACTAAGGGGAATACGAGAAAAGGAATCGTGTTTTCCCGTTGAGAAAAGTTGTACAGAATGCTTTAAAATCATGTCCGTGAAAAAGCTGTTTGAACATCGTGAAAAATCACTGCTACAACCCAGTTTGATCGTAATAGTCGCAGTCCAGCTGATCACAACTGTTGTTGGCCATATAATCGCACATACTGCGGTCCAATTGATCCCAACTACTACAATCAAGATCCGATGTTTCAGATTTGCTGAAGCTATTACCTACGAATACCACTGAAAATCGCATTACTACAAAATCTGATGAAAGTATTGCCAGGACGCCCGGTCCGTGACAAAAGATGTAGTGAAACACCATCAAAACTATTAAGAAAAGTTTGTTGCAATTTCCTCCAAGGATCTTTAAGACTGATGTGAAACAAAAAAAAAATATTCAAAAACTTCCCGTTTGGATGCCTTCAACAATTACTGATGCAGTCCAGTTGATCGAAACTGATGCAGTCCAATTATGATCGAAATCACTTTAACTCCAGCGTAACCTGGGCCAAACCCGGTGGCAGTAGATCGTTCACTCCTGCCCCCTAGCGCCGATTAATCGCAGTTTCTGTAGTGCAGTTGATCGCAACTGTTGCAGTCCAGATTCGCAGTTCGAGCTTGTCGGAAACTACTACCTTCAGAAAGCACCCAATCTATACCACTACAAGGGTTGTTA
Source organism: Papaver bracteatum (assembly GCA_023529315.1). Lineage (NCBI taxonomy): Eukaryota > Viridiplantae > Streptophyta > Magnoliopsida > Ranunculales > Papaveraceae > Papaver > Papaver bracteatum. The sequence goes on along the minus strand of JAJJWX010000936.1, from coordinate 105,126 downwards.
AAACTACTGTCCGGACGTTTGGTTCACGGTCTAAGATGGCGTAAAAACAACATCAAAATTGTTGTTGGATATTTAATATGCAACATGGCTGGGTCCAGTTTTAATTTCTATCATTGCAGTCCAGCTGACCGCATCTGCTGCAGTTCAGTTAATCACAGTTACTGCAGTCCAGTTGATCGCAACTGATGCAGTCCAGCACCGCAGTCGGAACACACCAAAGCTGACTCACTGCGAATAGCACCAAGATTGTTGTTAGGATGTTCGATCCGCAGCATGTTCAAGTCCAAAGTTCGAAAAAATATTTACTTCTCAAATAACGTAGTTTACACTTATTCGAGTTCGTGGCTTGTCAAAATCACCTCCACCATGACCGAGTTCCAAGTCCGTAGATACCTGCACCAGCTGCACATACGACAAACACATGAGGCAGAAACCCTATGGGAAAACCTCCATCAAAACATCACAAAAGATTCCTGAAAAGGGTCCACAAACGCATCTAAATAACCGTTACAAAAAATGTTGCAGAAAGTTCAAGGAGAAAAGACAACAGTACTCAAAACTGTTACAAAGGGGAAGACAACAAATATAACTCTTCAACCAGCCATTGCAAGAAGGATTGATAGTAAAGACAACAGTAAAGACAATAGCCGACGACAATGTCATTCACCCACTTCAGGGTTTTGTTCACCCCCGTTAATTTTCCGTCACCCACTTCAGGGTGTCCTTCACCTACGTCAAGAAATTTCGATGCTTCTTCTTACGTCAAACTTCGATGTTCTGCGTATCCCAATCGTTGATGCCCTGGGGTACATAAAACTTCGATGATCAAGGATACATCAAAAATTAATCTTCAGTTACATCCAACTTTGATGCTCTAAGCTACATCAAACTTCAACAAGAGATCCATGTCAGCGACACCACGTCAGCATTGCCACATCGGCAAGCCACGTCAGCAAAGATACAGACAGCACCCTCCCGATGCCACATCATCACTCTCCGCGCCACATCTGCAACCTCCCACCAGTCTCTGTGACACGCCATCAGTCTCCGTGACACGTCAGCAACAAAGTCAGCACCCTAGTGCCACGTCAACATGGCATGTCGGCAAGGTAGTCTAGTCACTATTTCCACATCAGCAAAGTAGCGCCAGTCAGCATTGTCACGTCACCGGTTGGTCCAGTCAGCTTTGCCACGTCAGCGGCAGCACGCGCGTTAAGAGAAAATCTTATTTCGTCAATAACTTCTTCGTTTTAAGTCTGAATTGAGTGATTTTTGGCTCGTTGGAATCGCCTTTAAATTCCCTATAATACGGAGGTGAAAAATCTTGAGTTTGAAAAAATTAATTTTTTGACATTCCGAATGACATATCAACCACTATCAAGTGAAAACTATATATCATATTCAAAGTTCGTGAACGTTGTTGCGTCAAGTTTCTACCCACAACCTGACCGGGTGCAAAGTTTGTGAGTGTTGGTTCGATTCATAAACCTCAACACGCACATATTCGGTGCCAGTTAAAACTGAGACACTCTAGTTGCTAGAACTGTTATAGTCCAGTTATCATCAGCAAATACTGGAGTCCAGTTGATCGAATTGCCGCAGTCCTTTTTCGTATAATTACTACAGTCCAGTTGATCGAACTGCTATAGTCCGATTTTCCTCAGAACTTTTGGAGTATAGTTTTCCTCACAACTGCTCCAGTCCAATATGATTAAACTTCTATAGTTCAGTTTCTCAGCAACTGCTTCAGCCAGTTTTACTTATAACTGTAATAGTTTAGATGATCGCAGCTGCTGAAATACAGTTCCAAGGTAACTGTCTTCAATCCAGTTTTGATTCAACTGGTGCACTCCAGTCCCGCAGACAAATCTAGTTTCTAAGTCAGGCCGACACGCGAAGGAAACTACACTAGTCATCACCGCTGGAAAACATCAACATAGCCAGTGGACATCCTAATAACCTCATAATCAAAGTTGCAATAACACTTTTAATATGGTACATATGCAATTTACATATTTTCCTATCTTTTTCAGATAAACAACATAGTTTTGTTCAATGAGACACCTAAAATGTGGAGAGCATTATCTCACGAGGATATACACACATTTCTATTCTGCGCGTATCTGGAATAGTGGGATTGGGCCCCGCGAGAATTTCAGGTAGCAGACATCTTCAAAATCTTATGCGCGAGAAAAATGCAGCAAGGAAGTGCACCCTTGTGCAAGCATTGAGTAGAATGACAATCACGATTTTCTGGGGGCGAGTTGCATATCACTTCAACGTGACTGACTGTAACTTGGGGCGCGACATATGTAACACCTCATGGTCTGAAATAATTCTTTTGGGGCGAGCTGCGTAACACTCCATACGCTTGGGGGCGAGTTACATAACACCTAATTGCAATGCGGAATTCAGCTTCTGAAAATTAAAACTTCAGGTAACCCAAACTTCTTAATCCTCTAACGAGTTACAGGATTGAGAGGGAGCGAGCATCGACCCTAATATTTTGACGCAATTATTGCAATCAGTAATGTAAAACTACTACAGTTAAGATGATCGAATTGTTGTAGTCCAGTTCAAAAGCAACTGCTGCACTCAGTTGGCCGAAACTGATGTAGTCCAGTTTTGCTCATCAATCCTGCACTTAGTTGCACGCAACTGATGCAGTCTGGTTTTATTTGTAACTGTTATACCTAGGTTTATCGAACCATTTTGATCCAGTTCCTCAATAAATGCTGTTGTATAGCTCATCGAGCATACACCCTAATATTTTGACGCAATTATTGCAATCAGTAATGTAAAAATGCTACAGTTAAGCTGATCGAATTTTTGTAGTGCAGTTCAAAAGCAACTGCTGCACTCAGTTGGACGCAACTGATGCAGTCCAGTTTTGCTCATTAATTATGCACTCAGTTGGACGCAATTGATTCCGTCTGGTTTTATTTGTAACTGTTACACCTAGGTTTATCGAACCATATTGATCCAGTTCCTGAGCAACTGCTGTTGTCTAGATGATTGAAGATACTGCAGTCCAGTTATGTTCGCTGCTTCCTATGATCCGGTGATCAGAATCTGCTAGCGGTGCACTTTTTACTAGAGTCATACTCTTTCTTAAGGTTGATCAGAGAAGCTGCACAACTATCTATGTTCGGCGCCTGAAAAGTAGCTGATATCAACTGCTACATTGCAATTTTGCTCGTCATTATGCGCTTCAAATTGATCAAACTAACGTATTCCAAATATGTTCGCGATTATGCAGTCCACTGATGAATCATGTCGCGATGCCGTCTTGCTCATCGTTCCTGCAGTCCAGCTGATCGCAGCTACTCCAATGAGGCTCGTCGTTCCTGCAGTCCAGCTGACCGCAGCTACTGCAAGATAATCTAGTCGTTGTTCTGCGGACCAGGTGATCGGGCCTAGGTCTAGATATGTTCGCATCTCCTGCAGTCTAGCTGATCGCAGCTGCTGCAGTGAAACTTTGCTCGTTGTTGTTGCAGTCCAGCTGATCGAAGCTGCTGCAGTCCAGCTATGTTCGAATCTACTGCAGTACAGTTGATCGCAGATGTTGCAGGCCAGTTTTGCTTATTACTGCAGCGGACAATTTTTTGTAGCCGTCGCAGTGAAGTTTACCGCAATCACTGCAATCTAGTTCCGCAACAGCTATTGTGATATAGTCGACATCGCTGCTGCTATCCAGATTCATATAACTATTGACGACATATCACATCCAGTAGCACAACCAAGGCCATTAGGAGGTCCGAAAACACATAAAGTCTGTTACCATCTCAAATATTTAAGGATCACACCTCTTCGCTCGCAACTACCGCGACTCAATCCGTAATTGAAAGCAGATCAATACCAACAACCCACACGGATTCCAGCCATGCGATGTCAAATGCATCTCATCTTTTCAAAAAAAAAAAAAAAGTTACTAATCAAGTTATATGCAACTACCGCAGTTCAGTTTTACATCAACAATCACATCTCACTTTCAATACTCCGCTCCAGCATCACACTCCTGTTGCAGACAAGATCAACCTTCAATCCTGTTTGTTTTTCATATAACAATGGTTCATAATCAACCGTTTCCCGCCAAACAACATATCCTCACTTGGGGGCGACTTGATTACGATTTCCACAATCAACAAAGGAAGTTTCTTTTTCGCTTCAACAACATAAATTTAATCTCGGGGGCGACTTGATTTCCACAAACAACAAGGGAAGTTTTCCAATAACCTCCGCATCAATAATCCACACTTGGGGGCGAGTTTGGTCATTAACTAAGGAAAACGAAATTTTATGAACCCCCAACAAGTTGGAGGTTAAGAGGGGGCGATGTTTGTACCATAAGTAAAAATGCCACATAATGGGACAAAGTGATACTTGAATCATCTTTTGTCCCTCATCCAATCCTGTTAACCAGTCAACTGAAGTATCCCACCATCCTTCCTAGTATTACATAAATCCAATGATCGGTTAATGGTCAAAGTCAATGCTTAGTCAATGGTCAAAGTCAACAACTGGTCAAGTCAAGGTTGTGTTGTCGATAGTGCTGCCATGTGTTTTCCACTCATGTTGCTAGCGATGCTGCAAACCAATTCCCAACTAGTACTCTATCGCTCTGCGAGCCAGTTTCTACCCGTGCAGCCAATCAAGTCTGCTAGCCAGCATCTATCCATACTGTCAACCATTATGCATGTCTACCACCGTTCCAATCTGCCAGCAAGTAAAATTTATCATGGAAGCATGAATGAGCAGTTTCATGCAGAATTAAAGATGGAGGCATACAGTATTAATTCCAGCAGTTTCATGCAGAATTGAAGATGGAGGCATAAATGAGCAGTTTCATGTAGGGAGGCATCAATGAGCAGTTAATGCCATTTAAGTTTATATTGAAATTAGATATTTTACTGTATAAATAGGGAGGAGAAGAAATCATTTAGGGGGTAGCCAATACAAGAAAAAGAAGACTGTAATTTTATTATCAATAAAAATATTACTCCCCAAGGGGATTCGTCCGTGGACGTAGGCAAACAATGCCGAACCACGTTAAACCTCTGTATTTTTTTGTTCTTCAATTCGTCTCCTAACCCAAAATACTCACCAAATCATCTAATCATCGTATTTCGTGCCCAAAAGTAATTTTGGGTACAAACAGTTCATGTTTCCGCTATCTTTATCTCTAAAGGTCCAATTAATTTCTTGTCATTCACTTTATTCAGCTCCGAGGGATTCTTCTAGTAAAAGGAAACACTCCTCCAAAACGGTCGTCTGAAAAATTGAAAAATTGTTCTTATCCCACGGAATTTCAAAGTAGAGTACGTAATGGCCCGGAGTAGTTGACGAAGTTGAATGATGATCAGAAAAACAATCTCAGCTGGGGATATTACTCAATTGTCAGGATACTCTGACTCTGATTGGGCTGACTTCCCTAATTTCAGATGTTTCACATCTGGTTTCTTGATGTAGGACATCCATTAAATTTAGGATTTATATTTTTGTTATTAATTATTATTATTTAGGTAATTCTAAGTTTTAAAATTTATTTATTTTTAAGAATTTATTTAATTTTAGGGTTCTTAGGGTTCAAGTCTTCTATATAAATAGGGGACAAGTCTGTATAATAGCTTTTTTACCTTTTTATTATTTCTCTACTATGTCCATCACGTCCTTTTGTACACTTTCTCTACCACGTCCATTCCATCGTGCCTCTTACTATTGTTCCTCTCAATCATTAGTTAATTGATTATGTCCCCTACTTTTTCTCCCTTAAACTCCACTCCCAGTAAAAATCTGTTCTCGCGTTCCCTTGCTTTCCTCGACCTCTCCGGCCGTTTACTACTAAAGAAACATGTTTTGAGGCATACTTAATTTTTTTCAGGCATACAAAATAATGTCAAAATAGGGTCACTAAATAAAAAACAACATCACCCCTTATCCATCCTTTTTGATAATGGCATAACTACCCTTACATAACTAGTGTTAATGATTATGATTAGATTTGATTAATTAGGAATACTAAGGATTGACTAAAAATTAAATTATTAGTGGTAAATTAGTAGAGAAATCAAATTTATGTGAGAGAGTTGAGATTTCAGTGATTAGAAGTTATCAAAATGTGTGATTCAAATCAGAGGTAGACTTTTATACGAGGTTTAATGTCCTTTTTATAAGTTGAATCTGTCAAAAAGTTGAATTTTTAAAACCCAAATCTACTGACCAGATGAACGGTTCAGTAGATAACTTGTCAACTGAACCTCCTTATTCGAAAATATATCTAGGTTTGGATAAAAACATGTCAGTCGAACCTAGGTATATTTTGTTAAAAAAGAGGTTTAGATGACAAGTTATCAGCCGAACTTCACTCTGAAACTGACGAATTTTAGGTTCGCCTGATTCGAACAAAATCCAGTAACGTCGCATCAACCGAACATAGTGTTTCCCTGAATTATACACTAGGCTTGGCTCAAAATTGATATTCCAAGATCTACTGAGCTGATCTTATAAATATTTGAAACAAAGAATAAGGCTACACTACGGGAAAAACATACTTTGACAACCCCCCACAGGTGTTGTAGTAGACCTACAACGACTCTATTCTATAGATTGTGGAATGAGGGGGGTTGTACAAGGTCCCCGATTTACTATGACTTCGACCTAAGAGTCGTGAACATAGTTGTAGCACCCCCAAAGCTAGTAGCTGAATACTAGAAATTAACTAAGTAAAGAGGCACTAAGAATCTGAATCATTCACTTAAGCATTTAATTGAAAAATCTTCTACAAAACTTAACCCAAAAACTAGCCCCACTATGAAATACATATACAATAACTCCTCTCAAATGATACATATTCAATAGTGAGTTGATTTACAAATGTAATACAACCATATAATAAATATAGCGGAAGCTAACTAACGTAATTAATTCTTCGAAGCTTTTATCGTCACATGCACATCTTGATATGTCTCTGAAACTGAAAGTGGGAATGGGTGAGCACATCATCCCTAAAAGAGGTGCACAGTGGAAATAAAAACTAGATTTCAAGTAATCATTAATATGATTCGAAGACAATGCAGGTTTAATCGAAAGTCGGTAATATAAGGAAAGACAATGAAACATAAAGTAGAAACTTATTCATAGACATTCATAAATAACAGTAAACATCCATGTATGAGATGTGTGTAGTCGGACATAAGGGAAGAATAATATTGTGGTGCATCGCCCTAGCCATAATAATATTGCTGTGTATCACCCTAGCCATAGAATACTGAATATATATAAAGGAAGAATAATATTATGTGTATCTCCCTAGCCATAATAATATTGCGATGTATCACCCTAGCCATAGAATCTTGATATTGTGTCGGACACATCTCATACCACACCAAGCACACAAGATATGCATGAATTTCACAACACATATTGATTTGTAAAACAATAATGAATACAAGAGAGTTCGTTATCGATTCCCACATCTTTTGATGGCAAGCGTCTCATACTTTGAGATCTACAATCCACTAGATCATCCTTTGAATCGATCGTTGTTAATACAGACTAACTGATAATCAATACAATCATTCTAAAGATTAGCCAAGAGGCTCATACACGGCTCATAACATAAACTCATACAATTCTCTAGTTATAAACTAAGTGAACTATCTAATGGTTCTAAGCCCATCTATGGTTCCACACATTTTCATTATCTATTTTTAGCATACAAAATTAGATTGGTTCTACAGTCCATTAGATCTGTTTTATGTATATCTACTACTTTGTAGAAGGAAACAAAGGTTAATTCGGACCATATGGGGTCCAAAATATCAATGTAGGAAATTAAAGTCTATTCTGGTCAACTAACAGTCAACGATAACGGTCAACAGAGTCAACTAACGGTAAACGTCAGTCAAAGGTCAAGTCCAAGGTCAAGGTAAGTCAACTGGTCTAAGGTCAGGTCAACGAGTTAACTCACTGAGTCAAATTAGGTCAAGTCTGGTTACATGGTCAACTCAGTCAGATGGTCTGAGTCAGATAAGTCAGCTAGACTGACTGGGATGACTAATAGGCCAAATGCCTAAGCCAAACTTCTATTTTATACAACAAAATAAACACAGACTCATACAAAAAAAAATGCATTTCTAACAGTCAGTTGTAAACCTACATCTTAACCAAATTACAACCCCTATTTCTTATTCTTAATTTTCAATAAAAACTGTTAATATCAACATCTTTTCTAATTCAACAATCACACTCTTGTCAACTGAACCCCAGTTCATCGATCCTCTCTGCCACCTTCACAGCATAACCATCTTTTTAGGTTCACCACAGACGATCACCATTTATTTCCTGCATATTCTCATATTCAAACTCAGAACCATACAACAATCACCTTCATATGTCCAATGCCTCCACCAACAGCTTCTCTTGTTCAATTCGTTCTTATTTGCATAACCACTCTATGTCTCACTGTCTTCTACATCACTGCTATTGCTGCTTCATAACTTCAACTACATATTTATCTCCCCTGCAATTCAACTTACAATAACAATTTCCAATCACCAACAGCTCAGTTTAAGTTCAACTGAACCAACACATCAACAAAATGTCTGCAATAATAATTTCATCTTCATTAACTGAGTTCATGAATTGAAATCCCAACTCAACTCAAATCATTTAGCTAATATATCACCACTTGTTCTTTTAATAGCATATAACCATTATAAACCTTCACCGGAAACAGGTACACTCCCCTCTACAGATTAAAAAATCTTCATACTTTCTAAACTTCAGTTCAGGTAACTCTATACCTTCAACCTAAGTTTCTACCAGTTCAATTAAATTCAGTTTCCCCCATTCATGTCACTGCCATTTCAACTCAACAGTAAAACATCACTAGAACTCAACCCATATTCATTACCAACAACAAAGCAATACTCATTTCATCTCCTGCTCATTCTCTCAATTCAAACACACATACATTTAAACCACCAACACCATTAAAATATGCATCTCCACTTGTAACTTCTACCAACTTTAATTCACATGAAACACCATTGTAACACAACCACCTTCATCTGTAACTCAATTCAACACTGCTACAATTCATGTATCGCCCAAACTTATCACCTAAGCAGCAACACAAACACTTGCAGTTTCATTCTTCTTCATTTATAGTTTCTAACTCAAGAACCCTAATTACAAAGACTAATTCACACAAACCCTTTACCTGGATTCCAAATCATTCATCACAGACCCAAATCCTTAACAGGAAACCTTAATTAGTCAAATCCCTAATTTCTGGTTTATTTAGGGAAGAACAGAAACCCTAGTCTCTATGAAATCAAATTAAACTTCATATATCCAATTACACTTCAATTAACAACAAACCCAAGAAATATAATACCAAACTAAATTCAATTTCACAAAGAAATCACTCAAAACAGAAATCCTAAATTTACCTGGTTCTGTGATTTTTCATCAGAACAACTTCAAAACTTTAATTAAACACCAACCCTCACAATCTTCATTTGTCGACAGCCCAATTAACTCATCGATTCACCTTAGAACTTGAAATCAAACCCAAAATCCTAATTTCAACTACAACATCATAAGCTCCTTTCTTCTCTCGAGTTCACATATCTTCAATTCTAACTTCATCTTCTTTTATTCATCATACTAATCAAGTTATTATGAATATCTCACACGAAAACAAACTCAATTCATCCGAACTGAGATCGACAGAGAGGAGAAGAGAAAGAACAGAGAAGAAGAAGGAAGAAAGAGAAAAAGAAATGAGAAATGAGTTTCTCTTGACACGTTTGGTGATGATAAGGCCAAACTATTTTTCCATGACACCCAATTTTTGGATATGGGCAGCCCCAGGTCGGTCTAAGGCCCTTCATACTTATCCGATGATATATTCTGCGTCCAGTGTCCGAATGACACGTTCGAGTAGTCCATTCCGCGTAACTTTCCGAGATCTATCCAGTGGAACTAGTTTCGAATCTTAATCGTTGTTAGATTAATTTCTATTAATTAACATTTGTATTAAACTAATCGAGTCATTATCGGATAATTCGTCACTTGACCGGTCTAATAGCGTTGACGATATTGAGGGTCCTTATAGTAGTTATGGTTAAGGATTGGACTACCCCGTGGTTCAGTTGTGATTCTCTTTCGATTTTACTTTGGAAGCCTAACACAACATCTATTACAGTTGTCAATCCTACTTTCACTATGCCTACATGAATTGTAGGACATCCTTCCACAACAACCTCTATGTATAGTAGAAAACTTTATCACAACTCTTAATATAATTGTGAATAGCCCCGTCACTACTCATGTTCGGGTGGTTGAAAAATCTTGCACAACTCTTATTTATATTGTTATATATTCTTTCAAATCTTTGGAAAGTGTAGTCATAATCTCTAACACAACATCCTTAAAGGTTGTAATATTTGAAGTAACAACTTCAATTTTTAGTAGATTAATGTTTGACTACAACTTTTGTTAGAAGTTGTGTGAATAAAATTATTTTGAAAATAATAATAATTATAGCTGAAACCGAATTCCCGAAAGTAGTTCACATTCAAATTAACCCGCCAGTGTAACACATTTACATTCATTCAAGTTAACCTGCTAGTGTTAAACACACACATTCAAATATAGATTCTTTGAAAAGAATACATTCAAAGAAAATGGTACATATAAATCGTAAGACGCAGATATTGGCCTCCCCTACTAATGTGGCAGTAGCATACACATTCCAGTATGGTAGTCTGGGTTACATTGCTAAATGGAAGTGATCCTCTTTTGCTGCACACAGTCTTCTTGGAGTACAATAGGCACACATCAGTTCTGCATTTTCCTCAAATAGCCAAAACACAGCCCATCCTAACCTGTTGTTCATGCAAAGGAAAAGTTATCAGAAAATGAATACCACTTAATCATTAAGCTACGGCCTGAAACAAAAAATAGAGAATGGTAGTTGATTGTTAGACAGGACCTGAAGCATTATCAATTGAAACACTAATCAAAATATGAATAAAACACAAAACCCAAGAATATGTTTGAAGAGAGGAATAAAATGAAGTGCTTCTGCCAGAAAGAAGAATGTGTTGTGTAAAATAAGATAAACTCTATCTTTACCTTGACGTAAGGATGGAAAACAGACGGTGAATGTGAAGACATAGACAATCTTGTGAAAATGATAGCCTCAAGTTTGAGGATTCCTGGAACAGATAAAGAAGAATAAAAATATGCACAAGCAGATGTAGATAAGAGTAGAAGTAAATAAATTACGATAAAATCATATGGCATGGTATGTAACTTATGCTTAATGCTTTTTCAATCCCAGAAACAAGAGTCCCAATATGGTCAGCAGGGCAGTCTGGTAGGACAACTACAAGTTCTCTCAGAATAGAAAATGCACCAACCTGTTGTTGATGGTGGTCTTTAGTTTAGGGTTAAAATCGTAAAATGCTAAACTCTAACAGACATTTAAAACAAGCATTTACTAAACGCATTAATATAAGCTATGAATATGTCCCTAATAATTATCAAGGTATATTTTTTCAAATTAGGGTTGCGACAAACCAAACCTTAATCCCCCCGCGTGCCAATGGAAAATCGTGCCAGCCATGCCTTGCACAAGCTAGCCGCGCCATGCCAATCTCACCATGCCATGGCCCCATCTATGCTAGCCGCATCTCGTGTGTCAATGGCAAATCATGCCAGCCACACCCTACCGCGCCAAAGCATGCTAGCCGCACCCCGCGTGCCAATGGAAAATCATGCCATCCACGCCTAGCCCAAGCTAGTCGCGCCATGTCGATCGCACCATGCCATGGCCCTAGCTATGCTAGCCGCATCTGGTGTGCCAATGGCAAATCATGCCAGCCACACCCTACCGCGCCAAAGCATGCTAGCCTCACCCCGCGTGCCAATGTAAAATCATGCCAGCCACGCCTATCCTAAGCTAGTCGCGCCATGTCAATCGCATCATGCCATGGCCCTAGCTATGCTAGCCGCATCTGGTGTGCCAATGGAAAATCATGCCACCCACACCCTACCGCGCCAAAGTATGCCGACCATGATATCCGCACCCCGCGTGCCAATGGAAAATCATTCCATCCACGCCTAGCCCTACGATAGCCGCGCCATGCCAATCGCACCATGCCATAGCCCTATCTACGCTATCCGCATCTCGTGTGCCAATGGAAAATCATGCCAGCCACACCCTACTGCGCCAAAGCATGCTAACCATGATAGCCACACCCCGCGTTCCAATGGAAAATCATGCCAGCCACGCCTAGTCCAAACTATCCGCGCCATGCCAATTGCACCATGCCATGTCCCTAGCTATGCTAGACACATCTCGTGTGCCAATGGCAAATCATGCCAGCCACTCCTAGCCCAAGCTAGCCGCGCCAAGCCAATCGCACCATGCCATGGCCCTAGCCATGCTATCCACGTTTCGTGTGCCAATGGCAAATCATGCCAGCCACACCTAGCCCGAGATAGTCGCGCCATGCCCTAGACATGCCATGCACCCATGGAGACCTTTGGCCCCATATACCAAACCACGCCAAAGCATGCCATGCCAACCTAGCTATGCCAAGGCATGCCATGATAGCATGTCCCTCCCTCATGAAATCTTCCTGATTTTTGCTTTCGGGCTGTTTATCCCTCCCGAACGAGTTCCAAACCTAAATATCCCCGCGAATGGAGATAGGAAAGTCCTTTCCGGTTGATTTGAGGTGCAGACCATCAAAATCCGAGTCCGTACTAGAATTATGTAGAGGTTCTAGTGAAGGGAACCAATTAGGGTTTCTAAACCAAATTAAAGCCAGGCGCCCATCAACGGTTGCCCTTCAATCCCAAGAGCAAATCATGGCCGTATAAAGTCTCCTCATGACTTTAGCCCTAGCTTGGTCATGTACCTATCCAAGCTAGCTGCGCCATGCCTCTCCCTGGACCCTCATGTCGCGCCACCATACTGGCCTTCCCCATGCGGCTACCAAATTGAAGCCATGCGCACATCAACGGTTTCCCTTCAATCCCAGGAGAAAATCCTGGTCGTATAAAGTCTCCTCATGACTTTAGCCCTAGCTTGGTCATGTACCTAGCCAATATTTCTGCGCCATGCCTCGCCATGGACCCTCATGCCGCGCCATGCCTCGCCATGGACCCTCATGCCGCGTCATGCCTCGCCATGGACCCTCATGCCGCGCAACCATACTGGACTTCCCCATGCGGCTCCCAAATTGAATCCAGGCAACCATCGAAGGTTGCTCTTCAATCCCAGGAGCCAATCCCGGCCGTCTAAAGTGCCCTCACGACTTTAGACCCGAAACCATAGCTTGGTCCCGCACCTATTCCAGGCTAGTCACGCCATGCGCCCATGGAAAACCTTTGGCTCCTCACGCCTAGTCTAAACACACCCTATCCATGCCACCCTATTGGACATCACTACACGTCTACCAAAACAAAGGCGTGCACGATCAACGGTTTCCCCTCCTCTCAAGATGCAACATCTCAACCGTCGAAGGTCACCTGGCTAGTAAGTTCCCCAAGCTTGACTTGCCAAGCCACAACAACGTTTTACATGTTTTCCGAAAAACATTTGAGACATCAACACAAACAGGGGGATTCTCTTTGGGTATTGGTTTGGTGGTCTACAGCGTGCGGCGTACACTACGCTCCTCATAAGGAAGTGTCATAAGGGTATGGCGCCTAGTAAATATGGGAGTTATGTGGTAAATGTTCATGGGACATAAAGTCGCGAGTTAACAAACTTTATGGACATCAATTCCATAACGTTAACAGTTTCATGAAAATCAATTTCATGCGTTCGCCACTTTATGGGACATCAAGTCCATGCATACAGTTACCACCTCCTCCCATTTACTCCTCACTCCTTAATGAGACCAGAGTACGTTTCTACTACAACTTGTATAAATAGGTCTCACCTATTTGCATTGGACAACACAAGTTCATTCGGACAAGAGAACACTCAGAATACTTACCTGCTAGCTCCCATCGTGAGCTCAGGTACTTTTCTGAAAAAAATTTGTAGAAACCCAATTGCTCTTCCAGAATAAACTATTCTGGTCTCACACTCTCCTTGCTTCCCTCCCCAAAACCAACCCATTATCCTCCTCTTAGTGACCGAAGCAAGTCTGGAACGACCATTTCTTGGTTTAGGCCAGACTTATACAGATTGATCTCTCGAACTTAAAAGTGCTCAACGTGCAGCACATTTGTTTAGGGTTTAAACTAGTTTCTCACTCACCTACCGATTTTACCGAAATTGGAAAAAGCTATTTTCGCCTATAAATAATTGGCGACCACAGCGGGAGGATTGATCTATCGGTTACAATGTCAATTTTCTATTGTCGATCTCGTTCTTCGACCCAGGCATCAAGATGGTAGGGGAAGACGACTCACTCCGACTCAGTCACTCGATGACTCGATTATCAGTCATGACACGACAAGGGATGTCTGGGGACTCCCCAGGGGTTAAAAGCAAAACTATCCGCCCAAGGATCAACGGCTCGGTTATCAGACAGCTCAGTAACGACTGTGGACTTTCCATGGCGGTATTTCCCAAAAAACTCGGTCTTACAGCCGGAAGGTTCACTTTTTATCAGAAGACCTTAAAAACCAAATAAGTCCTACCTAGACAAGATACGTGGTTTTCTTTTCAAGTTTTCACGGGAATGATAAAACCAGTACCATGTTATGTTTCACCCCCATGTCATCTACCAATACACGGTTCCATGGTTTTCCTGGGATGTCTGTGTCCATTTCAGTCATAACCAAAACAATCAATTCATAAACAATTCATTCCAAAAAGAATAACCCAAAAACCGTCAAGGTAACATTTTATCAATCAACCCAAGAAATCCATAAAATCAAAAACCATAAACCAGGCACTTTGTTTACCTTTCAAAAAAAGAGGTATTTCCACAAGTTCATGAAAGGCATACCTATGGCTATGGTTTGCACCATCACAAAAAAAAAATAGAAATAGAAACGCTGGAGTATATAGCCGGAATATGCTTGCCCACTTTATCACTACCGTGCTTCCGCTAACACCAGGACGTGATAACAAAGATATGAGGTAAAAAGGGGATCCAACCCCTTTCATAAGCATAGCACTTTTTGGGATTTGAATAACAAAGGATTTCTTGTTTGAGCTACGTATGGGAAGAAGCAACTGCGCCCGCGAGAATAAGTATGTGCCACGCCAAGCCAGCATTGTGCCGAGCCAGCTCCATGCCAAGCCAACAATCCGCGCCATGCCCAGCCAACGGTCCACGCCGAACCAAAATCCAAGCCAGCGTCCATGCCTAGCCAGCACCCATTCCAAGCCGATCTAGCGCTTGCCAGATGCACTTCCCTAATGAGCTTACCAGACGCGCCTACAAGACAAGTTCATCATACGAGCTTACCAGACGCGCCTACCAGACAAGCCTACTAGACGTGCTAACCAGACGTGCTTACCTGACGTGCATGCTAGCGATAACATCCTGCGCCCTTCCAGAGCCATCCTCTCCACTCCACAACTAGCCAAAGCAGCGCCATGGCTCCCGCACTCCATGAACAATACACTTACAATCACCAGAAGCGGAGTCGTTTCCTCCTCCCAAACGTTTCTTCAAGCATGACAACTCCAACCATCACCCGAGGCGCTACTCCACCATCAGGGCAAGATACGGAAGAATCCGACCTCCTTTTAGCACTATTGATTTGATGAAAAGACAAAAGATACTTCAGCAGGACGTGCGTTTATAAATGAAGAGGCTCGCGTTGCTCTTGAACGCCCAGTAGAAGGGGATAAGCAATCCAATTTCATCACACATAAATATCAGGAAAGTCTTCTCCAAAATCGAAAGAAAAGGAAATCATCAACCCTCCTGAGTTCACATAGACCCTCTTCCCGTCAGGACCTGCACGATGGGAACTTGGCCCACAAATTCTTACAGTCCATGATGAAACAGTTATGTGAAATTATATATTTATCCAAGGCATAACGTCGAGAAATATTTTCATCCCTCAACCGCACTGCATTAGGGAAATAAAGCATTTCCAACCAGGGAAGTCGTTCCCAAACCCCAACCTCTCTTGGAAAGCACGGTCGATAGATGAAACAGTGGACTCCTAACCTCAGTACACTTGAGGCATGTTAATTTTGACAGAACATGACGTAGCCTCCGACTTCAACATGGCAACCATCAAGGCTTTGAGAGTTACTAGGCATCGTTTTAACATTCTCTCCAGAAGTTGCTCCACTTAAATGTTCTCTAGCAGCGGATCCGCTTCAACGTTCGCTTCAGCACCACTCCTTCCTGCAAAAGGTCGTGACGCCATACTCCCCATGTCAAGGATCATGATCGTATCCATCCAATCTTCGTAGTCATGGCCACCCTTTGGTCCATCCCGCCAAAACTCGTGACCATGGACAGTTTTGCTCGCCTATGCATCTAACCAATCCTTTTACTTCCGTTGATGCCCATACAATTCTAGCCAAATTACTTTGTCACTGCGACAATGTAGTCTCTCCTTATTACATCTCCTAACAAGAACTGTCATCGCTTATTCGTTGATACCAGCCAGAGCGTCACCGCAGCAGCAATTACTACAAAGATGGAAACATGTAAACCATAATTGAGGACTGAGGTATACACGGATTCCCTTTACTGTCAAAGCTCAGAAGACACAATCAACCAAAAGGCATAACGATGTCACCTGGTCTTTAAGGGTGTAGCGCAAGAATATCACCTCCCTGTCTAGAAGATTCCTTCAACACTTTACAAGGCCTCAGTGGATCCCAAGCCTTCTCAAAAAAAAAAAAAAAAAAAAAAAAAACTTCGGAAACTAAAGAAAAAACACGACTGGGGATTGCTCGTCACTGTCCATCCCGACGACCACTAAAGATTCATAAGATAACCCAGAGACACGGCTGAAACATCCTATTGAAGAAGCAGGGGGATCCAAGAAGAGTATAATAAGCTTATGTCAAATCCCGTGGACATGGATTCAAGAAGATGTAATGAAAGAATTTCTCAACACAAATCCGTACATGTGCATCGAAGACTCCAAAAGAACGCCACAGAGATACATTCACATGTTAGGCCGCGCCATCGGATCTAACAGAAATATAACTTGGGACTTCTCGCCGCACCCCATTACATACGATAGTCTAAGATTCAGAATATGGTTCAAAGGATGTCTCTTGGAAATGAAGTCCTTGAAGACTTGATAGCAGCACGTTGGCAACGAAACATCTCCCAACTCATCTATTCTATCCAGTGGCTCCGGGATATTTTGACTATACAAGCATCCACAACATACTGTCATCGCGATTAGAAGGTCCAGACACTCAACAACCTAAAGTCAAGGATGGACCGAAAACGCAACCACATCCATCCGTCCCAGGAATACAGCGGAGTTTTGGTAAATTTCTTTGAATCCACTGAAGAGGCACTACGGAATAAAACATGGATCCGAACGAGCAACAAAACAACAGGAGAGGGTGACTGGCGCGCGACTATGCTACCGTGGACCAGCAACATCCCTCCTGACTTCTTCCCGATTTTCACTGTTGGGCCGTTTTCCCCTCCTAAACGAGCACGAAACCTAAATATTCCCGCATAGGGAGATACGGAATTCTGTTTCTTATTCGATGAAGAGGCGGACCATCAAAATCTGAGTCCGTACGTGGATTCTACAGCGATTTACGTTGTTTGTCACCATCATATGCTTACCCTGCAACAAGGCACCTGTTCCGAGCTAAGCAGGGGACTTAATGTTGACGATGGTCTTTAGTTTAGAGTTAAAATCGTAAAACGCTAAACCCTAGCAGACATTTAAAATAAGCATTTACTAAGCGCATTAATAAAAGCTATGAATATGTCCTTAATAATTATCAGGGTATATTTTTTCAAATTAGAGTTACGGCAAACAAAACCCTAATCCCCTCGCATGCCAATGGCAAATCATGCAAGCCACGCCTAGCCCAAGCTAGCCGCGCCATGCCAATCGCATCGTGCCATGGCCCTAGCTATGCTAGCCGCATCTCATGTGCTAATAGAAAATCATGCCTTCCACACCCTACCGCGCTAAAGCATGCTGACCATGCTAGCTTCACCCCGCGTTCCAATGGCAAATCATTCCATCCACGCCTAGCCTAAGCAAGCCGTGCCATGGCCCTAGCTATGCTAGCCGCATCTCGTGTGCCAATGGAAAATCATGCAAGCCACACCCTACCGCGCCAAAGCATGCCAACCATGCTAGCCGCACCCCGCGTGCCAATGGAAAATCATGCCAGCCACGCCTAGCCCAAGCTATCCGCGCCATGCCAATTTCACCATGCCATTGCCCTAGCTATGATAGCCACATCTCGTGTGCCAATGGAAAATCATGCCATCGACGCCTAGCCCAAGCTATCCGCGCCATGCCAATCGCACCATGCCATGTCCCTAGCCATGCTATCTAGCCACATCTCGTATGCCAATAGAAAATCATGCCAGCGACACCTAGCCCGAGCTAGTCGCGCCATGCCCTATCCACGCCATGCACCCATGGAGAACCTTTATCCCCATATGCCCAACCACGCCAAAGCATTCCATGCCAACTTAGCCACGCCGAGGCATGCCATGATAGCTTGGCCCTCTCTCATGAAATCTTCCTGATTTTTGCTTTCGGGATGTTTTTCCATCCGAACAAGTTCAATACCTAAATATGCCCGTGAAAGGAGATCGGAAATTCTTTTCCGATTGATTTGAGGAGAGGACCATCAAAATCCGAGTCCTTAGTAGAATTCTGTAGCGGTTCTAGTGAAGGAAACCAATTAGGGTTTCTAAACCAAATTAAATCCAGGCGCCCACCAACGGTTTCCCTTCAATCCTAGGAGCAAATCCTGGACGTATAAAGTCTCCTCATGACTTTAGCCCTAGCTTGGTCACGTACCTAGCCAAGCTAGCTGCGCCATGCCTCGCCATGGCCCCTCATGCCGCGCCACCATACTGGCCTTCCCCATGCGGCTACCAAATTGAAGCCAGGTGCCCATCAACGGTTGCCCTTCAATCCCAGAAGCAAATACTGGTCATATAAAGTCTCCTCATGACTTTATCCCTAGCTTGGTCACGTACCTATCCAAGCTTCCCGCGCTACCATACTGGCCTTCCCAATGCGGCTACCAAATTGAAGTTAGGCGACCATCGACGGTTTCCCTTCAATCCCAGGAGAAATTCCTGTCCGTCTAAAGTCCCCTCACGACCTTAGACCCGAAACCATAGATTGGTCGCGCACCTAGTCCATTCTAGTCACGCCATGCTCCCATGGAAAACCCTTGGCTCCTCACGCCAAGTCTAAACACACCCTAACCGTTCCACCCTGTTGGACCTCACTACACGGCTACCAAAACAAAGGCGTGCAACGATCAATGGTTTCCCCTCCTCTCAAGATGCAACATCTCGAACGTCGAAGGTCACCTGGCTAGCAAGTTCCCCAAGATCGACTTGCCAAGCCACAACAACATTTTACATGTTTTCCGAAAAACAATCGAGACATCAACACAAATAGGGGGATTCTCTTTGGGTATTGGTTTGGCGGTCTACAACATGCGGCGTACACTACGCCCCTCATGACGAAGTGTCATAAGGGTGAGGCGCCTAGTAAATATGGGAGTTATGTGGGAAACGTTCATGGGACATAAATCCGTGAGTTAACAAACTTTATGTACATAAATTCCATAACGTTAACAGTTTCATGAAAATCAATTTCATGCGTTAGCCACTTTATGAGACATCAAGTCCATTCATACAGTTACCACCTTCTCCCATTTACTCCTCACTCCTTCATGAGACCAGAGTACGTATTTACTACAACTTGTATAAATAGGTCTCACCTATTTCTATCTGACAACATAAGTTCATTCGGACAAGAGAACACTCAGAATACTTACCTGCTAGATCCCCTCGTGAGCTCTGGTACTTTTCTGAAAACAAGTTGTAGAAAC
The DNA here is from genome assembly GCA_023529315.1 of Papaver bracteatum. Taxonomy (NCBI): domain Eukaryota; kingdom Viridiplantae; phylum Streptophyta; class Magnoliopsida; order Ranunculales; family Papaveraceae; genus Papaver; species Papaver bracteatum. The sequence goes on along the minus strand of JAJJWX010000936.1, from coordinate 85,103 downwards.
CCAATTGCTCTTCCAGAATAAACTATTCTGGTCTCACACTTTCCTTGCTTCCCTCCCCAAAACCAACCCATTCTCCTCCTCTTTGTGACCGAAGCAAGTCTGGAACGGCCATTTCTTGGTCTAGGCCGGACTTGTACAGATTGATCTCTCGAACCTAAAAGTGCTCAACGTGCAGCACATTTATTTAGGGTTTAAACCAGTTTCTCACTCACCTACCGAATTTACCGAAATCGGCAGAAACTATTTTCACCTATAAACATCTGTATAAGAAAAAAAAAGGGATAAGATACGGAAAGGAAATGGTTTGACAACATAATAACATCTATTATTAGTCTTATTCCTACCTTTGTCTCGACATATTTTTCAAGAAGCTGCTTATTTATGGATTTAATAATTTGTGAGACTTCTTGCTTCAACAACCACCGTGGACTGTCAAACAGAAAAGAAAAAAAAAATGCTTTAGCATGACTAACGTATTTAAGCAGAATACGTATCAACATGGCACAAAAAAATAAATAAAACTATCTTACTCCAAGTGCGAACTAAATATAGTGTTATGGGTACCACTATCTTTACTAAACACTTTTTGTAGCACAATTACGAAGACATTATGCTGAGGCCAACAAGCAATATGCCACAAAAGACTGTTGTCTTCATGTTAAAAGAATTATCACCATGTCAAACCCATACTCGTACTTCTTATGGTGCTAAAATGTGACAGCACAAAAGACTGGACATAAGGAAGCAACCAACTCTATTTTATACCTTAGCAACAATCTTATTTAAGAAGGCCAAAAACTTGTAATATAACCATCCCAATCATTACAAATGCGGACTCTAGGGGAACAAAATTCCCAAGAACTGTAACAATTGCTAGAAGTTGAATAAATCGTCTACATCCTTTCAAAAAAAAAAAAAAACCTCCCAATCAAGAAGAAGATGCCATCATCACATCGTTGTGCCATCCTTTGAGAAACATCAACTAATATATATCCTCCATCGCTCAAACCATAGTACCCCGAGCTGCAGTATCTTCCTCTCATCTCCGAGCAGTCCAAGAATAAATGTCTTCCCTGTGCCAGTTTGTCTATAAGCCATATCACCGTCCAATTGTAGCCCTCTGGGACTCTGCGGAAACAATCTAAGCATCAGAAAACTCAGAAGGTATATATCATTTTACCAAAGCTACCTTAGACTATTTAAATATGGAACCTCCTACTACCTTCTCCAATTAGGAACAACAAGTGGTTATTTAAAATTTGAAAAAAGTAACTAAAAAATTAAACTTAGGCTGTAGCCATAATAAGGTTAAACTTGTACAACGCCATATATCATGAAGTTTCTAGGATAACATGTCCAAACCAAAAAATGGTTGGCTTGTTGCTAATTCACCTTCAAAGCAGAAAGGCCTTTTTGTTCAACAAAATAATACTGTAATAGTAATTGTTAAATCATCTGAAAAACGATCTACGAACCTTAACCTCAAGGGAAACGAAGATGCGCGTCATCTTAATCCAAGGATATAATCTACACAAAAATGAAACCTGCAATCAGTATGGTTTCCAACAATTAAACCCCTAATAAATGAATAATGCCTATGCCACAATTTCGAAGAAAGTTCACAACACTCCAGAATCAAGTTATAAAAAAAACTATCTAGGACCTGCTAAACTGGGATAGCTAATGAAACAGTGAGACAACATAGTTTAAGAGCTTCTACCAGCACAATTACTGAGAAATATGAATAAAAATATAGAAAAATATTAAGATGTTTTCTGGAGCTGCAAACCTGTTTATAATTTTTGAGATTACTGGTGGAGGTGTTAAAATACGGGCATCCAACTCAAAACCAATTGGCAATGAGTGGAGTGGCCCATAGGATTATAAACCGCAGAATCTTAAATGCCCAGACAATGTGGGACTAATAATCTCAACAGGAGGATTATTAAAAAGCTAATTATTAGGCGATCTTCATGTCCATGTGGTTCAACAATCACTTTACTACCACATATCATTCCACCACGACCTCGTCCTCTACCGCCTTCTCTGCGTCTACCACCACCACGACCTCCAATTCGATTCAACATCAACATCACCTTCTTCAATTTCTTTCTAACAGTTTCACAATATCAATAAAATTTTCAAATCAAACATACCCATCTCTACTCCTTCCCCTAAAACCTTAATTTCAATTTCATTCACTTGATTCAATTACATCCAAGAACCCTAATATCTATTTTGGGAAAGAACAGAAACCCTAGCTTTTCTAATCTTCATTAAAACTCACACATCAATCACTAATTCTTCCTCATCATACTGTATTCACCAAACCCATCTTTAATTTCTCAATTTCTAACTCAATTAACGATTCACAAAGAAAACCCTAGTTCTCGATTCATAACAGGACTCAATCATCTTCTTCATAATTAGCAGAAACACCAACTCCTTATTTTATACATCCTCACGATTTAATTTTCCTCAAGCCATACCTTAATTTCACCTCTAGATTTTTAACTGAAGAAGAGAAGATGAGAAGAGCGAAAAAGAACAAAGAAGAAGAGAAAATGAGTTTCAAAGAAGCCATTGCAATTTGAAAGAATCGATCTACAACTTCCGTAAAAAAAAATTTACATAGAGAGTGATCGAGAAATAGATTATGTTGTGAGTTAGGGTTTTCTTTTGCAAGAGAGGCGAAAGATAAGGTTAGAGACGAAGATAAGAGAGGAAAATTAAGAAATTGCGAGAAATTTAATTTTGATCTTCTATATACCTATATTTGAACGGTCGATATTGATTTAAAGATGGTTATACAGATTAAGGATCCCTTTGGATGGTAGAGATTTGATTTAAGACTGTCATACGGATCAAGGAAAGTGTGTTTTCTTTGTGCTTTCTCTTCTTGATTCTAGATTGAATTTTGACTTGTCACATAGGTCGTGAAGTAATTTCGACTTGTCATACAAGTCATGAAGTAGCTTTAGTTCACACCGGAAGATACAGGATAGAAGGATACACCATTGAAATCGATAAATATGAAGCTCTTTGTGTTTTTTTGTGCTTTCTATTTGTGTTTTTGTGCTTTCTTTTTTTGCTTTCGGTTTGAATTTAAACTAGTCACATAGGTCATGAAGTAATTTTTACTATTCATACAGGTCATGAAGTAGCTTTAGTTCATACTGGTAGAATCGGGTTATAAGATTACTAGACTAGAGATGGACCAAGACGCTCTGGGTGGGTTATGACTACAAACTTAGTAGGATACATCATCTAAATCGATAAATATGAAGCTTTGTATTGATTTGAATTTCAAATATGGTATAAGGCTTACAAAATATGAATCAATAAGCTCCGGGAGGGTTATGACTTCAAACTTATCATGACACATCATCGAAATCGATAAATATGAAGCTCAATGTAGATTCGAACTTCAAATTCGGTATAACGACAAACAAGGAATGAATCATGAAGCTCCGGGAGAGTTCTGACTTCAAACTTGGCGTGGTACATCATCGAAATCGATAAATATGAATCTCCTAGTCGATTCGGTCTTCAAATATGGTTTAACGACATAGAAACTATAAACCAAGAAGCTCTGAGAGGGTTCTGACCACAAACTTAGCATGATACATTATCGAAATCGATAAATATGAATCTCAGTGTCGATTTGAACTTCAAATTCGGTATAACGACAAATAAACTATGAATCATGAAGCTCTGGGAGGGTTCTGACTTCAAATTTAACATGGTACATCCTCGAAATCGATAAATATGAAGCTCATAGTCGATTCGAACTTCAAATATGGTATAACGAAATATAAAATATGAACCAAGAAGCTCTGGGAGGGTTCTGACTTCAAACGTAGTATGATATGTCATCGAAATCGATAAATATGAAGCTCAGAGTCAATTCGAACTTCTAACATGGTACAATGGCACACAAACTATGAACCATGAAGCTCTAGATGGGTTTTGACTTCAAACATAGAAGGATACATCATCGAAATCGATAAATATGAAGCTCAGTGTCGGTTCGAACTTCAAATGTGGTATAACGACATACAAACTATGAACCAAGAAGCTCCGAGTGGGTTCTGACTTGAAACTTAGTCGGAAACTTCATAAGAACGATGAATCCACCCATATACATGCAAGATTCCATCGGAATATTTCTCAAAACCTTATACATGCCCTTATCATCAACTTCGATACTGAACCTGGCTCCGAGATCAAAACCAGGCCGCGAGTGGGATATTATAAGTTGGAAACTTCGTAAGAATGACGAATCCATCCATTTTCAGGTAAGATTTCATCGGAATATTCCTCGAAACCTTGAATAAACATTATTTTGGCCTATTGTATGCATACCTGTCCCCGAGGTCGAAACCTGGATGGAAGTGGACTACTTTAAGTCGGAAACTTGGTAAGAACGATGAATCCATCCATTTATAGGTAAGATTCCTTCGGAATATTCATCGAAAATTTAAACAAACTATACTCTGGCATATTGTATGCATACCCTGGCTCCGAGATTGAAACTTGGCCATAAAGGGACCACTATAAGTTGGAAACTTGGTAAGAATGATGAATCCATCCATTTATAGGTAAGATTCCTTTGGAATATTCCCCAAAACTTTAAACATACCCTTTTCTGGCATACCCTGGGTCCGAGGTCGAAATATGGTCGGGAGTGGACGACTATAAGTCGTAAAATTGGTAAGAACGATGAATCCATCCATTTACATGTAAGATTTCTTCGAAATATTCCCCGAAACTTTAAACAAACTCGATTTTGGCATATTGTATGCATAACCTGGCTCTAAGATTGAAACCTGGCCTTGAGTGGACCATTATAAGCTGGAAACTTGGTAAGAAAGATGAATCCATCCATTTACAGTTAAGATATATTCCTTCGAAATATACCCTAAAACCAAGGTTTTTAATGCGTGAAGCGTTTTTGATTTTCAAGAAGCGAATCGTATGTTGAAGCGTGAAGCGACGCTTTATAGTTTTTTATTTATATGTATAGAAAATAATATTCATATATATGTACGTATGTAAAAAAAGAAAGAAAAATAATAATACCCTAAAACATAAACTTCACAGGTTGATAGTATAAGTGTCGCAGGCTCGTACATAATGTAGCAGTTTTTTTCACTTTTCCCTTTACAAAATATGGCTTCTAAATTAACCTTTAATTATCTTTACAAATATTCCTCTAATTCTCCGGTCCATCTACCCAAAAAATATCTGTTTTCATGTTAAATTATGTGAAGCATCACAGAAAAATAAAGACCTTGTCAAGGTGCATAATACAAAGGAAAATGGTAACTATATATCAGTCTATCACCGTCTTTATAACAAGATATTAACGATCTTTTTTTCTCTTTTTTTTGTAGGAATTGACAAAGAACGACGCATCACAATCAGATTCAGAAGGAAATCCCGTAGCTTCCAAGTGTTACTCAGATGAATGGCAAACTCAAACTGTTGGGGGATTTGAGAAATCCAACTTTACAAAAACGTAACATACAAATTCTAGATCAGAAGATTATTTTGTTCTTTCCAAACACTCCCTTAGACTAGGGCCCAATAGTTATTTCCCTCCAGACAAGCTGGTTCTCCCATTAGTAGGCGCTTGGTCCTTTAACATGTATTTAACTTAATAAAAAAACAAAGGAAACAAAAGCGTGAAGCGTATATTCTCTTCAAATCTTACGCTTTACAAGTAAAGCATCCGCTTCATAGGCGTTCCGCTTCATTAGCACGTTTTGGAGCGTTTTGATAAAATTTTAATCGAAGCGTACGCTCCAAAGCGTGAAGCGTATGCTTTTAAAAACTATGCCTAAAACCTTAAACAAAATATATTTTGGCATATTGTATGCATACCCTGTCTCCGAGGTCGAAACCTGGCCAGGAGTGGACTACTATAAGTCGAAAACTTGGTAAGAACGATGAATCCATCTATTTACATGTAAGATTCCTTCGGAATATTCTCCGAAAATTTAAACAAACCCTATTTTGGCATATTGTATACATAACATGGATTCGAGGTCGAAACATGGCCCTAACTGGACCATTATAAGCCGGAAATTTGGTAAGAACGATGAATGATCCATTTACAGGTAAGATTCCTTCGGAATATTCCCTAAAAATTTAAACAAACCCTATTCTGGCATATTGTATGCATACATTGGCTTCGAGATCGAAACTTGGCCGAGAGTGGATGACTATAAGTCGGAAACTTGGTAAGAACGATTAATCCATGCATTTACATGTAAGATTCCTTCGAAATATTTCCTGAAAATTTAAACAAACCATATTCTGGCATATTGTATGCTCAGAGGTCGAAACCTGGCCAGGAGTGGACGACTATAAGTCGGAAACTTGGTAAGAACGATGAATCCATCCATTTACAGGTAAGATTCCTTTGGAATATACCCGAAAATTTTAAACAAACCCTATTTTGGCATATTGTATGCATACCCTGGCTTTAAATGTGGTTCAAGGGCATACAAACCATGAACCATCAATGTCCGAAGTAGTTCCCACTCCAAATTTAGCAGGATATATCATAGAAACTCGTAAAGATGAACCATTATATGTAAGATTCCATCAGAATATTCTCTAAAAGCTTAAACAAACCCTATTTTGGATATTTCTACCCAATCTCGAAACGCCAAAATTTCTAGAATTTAGTAGGGGGTGTTAGAGAATATAGTTTTTAGCAGAAGTGAGAAAATATTAGCAGAAGTGGGAAAAAATTAGCAGAACCGGAGACCAAAATATTTTTTAGCAGAAGTGAGAATTTTTTAGCATAACTGTTTATACCTCTACGACAACTCTTATAATGGTTGTGAATAGTGATGACAATTTTTTTTTATCAGAAGTGAGAAAAATTTAGCAGAAGTGTTTGTACCTCTACGATAACTCTTATAAAGGTTGTGAATAGTGATGACAAAAAAGGGTACAAAACGACCAATATTGTGAATCTGGAAGGATGGTTGATGACTTGTACTAACACATAGTAGACTTCGATACTGAACTTGGCTCGGAAATTTTTTCCGTAAAATTTTTCAGAAGTGAAAAAAATTTAGCAGAAGTGCATAAAGTTTTGCAGAAGTGAAAAAGTTTAACCATCCATTACAAAAATTTGACAGAAGTGCATTGTTATTGTAGAATGTCTGTGAATGTTTACAGAGAAGGCTTCGCGTTGTTTTCGGCTCAGGTGACTGAGCCTTATTTTTGAACATCTTATTTTTTTATTACAACTCTTATAAAGGTTGTCAAAGGTTGACATGAAGTTAGTATATAAAAAAAAACCACAAACTTTACAAAATTGTTATAATGGACGCATGGTTGATGGGTTAGACTAATTCATAGTAGGTTCATGTTCGAATCCCCTCAACACTATTTTTTATTTTTATATTTTGGTTGTCTTCAACAACTCTTTTAAAGGTTGTTGTACATTTTCATACAAAAATAACACAAAAACCCCAAACTAGTGAAGTGTAAGGATGGTTGATGCTAACTCTTTTTCTTAAAGAGTTGTCGTTTGTTCTCTTGTACCAACCCTTTGTTTCTAGGGGTGGGTAGTGATGCCATTCTACAACTCTTCCTTTGAAAAAATTTGTAAAACATAAGATGTTTTACGACTTTTAGAAAAAAGTTGCAGAACTCCAGTTGTAGATATATATTTTTCCTGTAGTGCTAGGTTCGGCTGATTCGAACAAAATCTAGCAAAGTCGCATTAGCCGAACATAGTGTTTCTCTAAACCATATACTAGGTTCGGCACAAAATTAATATCCCAAGATCAGCCGAACTGATCTTCTGAAAACCCTAATTCCATATTTGAAATCATATTCTATCGATCATACAAAATAAAATCAATCAAAAAAAAAGAAGGGTTTGTTACAAATACATTCTAAAATGCATATGAGAGCAATTGAGATTTGGATTTCGCACTTCGATTCGTGTTTCCTTTGCTTGATTAATTGCTTGATTGAATTTGAGTCCAAGATGTTTAAGTTTAAAGGTTATTTTGATTTTGATTTTGATTTTAGATTTTTGAGGATAAGCGCACTCTAGTAATTTAAAAAATTTAAGGATATATAGGTAATTGCACTACCTTTATAGAGCCCTTATAAACCCACCTAGATGGGATAATGAATGAGTATGCCTCAAAAAATCAGTATGCCTCAAAACAGATTTCCTACTAAAAGTCCAACACTCCCATCGGCTTTAAAAAGCTCACTTATATCTCCCAATAGCCATTATTCCAAGACCACTTACCCACCAAACAAGGTCAATAATAAGTTTGTCTTCTATTTATCATGTTTAATTTTGACGACGTCAACTCGTAGAATCCCAAGCCGAGTTTCAACGTAAATTCGCGGAACCACAAAAGAAAAGTATTCAACATCTTGCAGAAGCGAAGCTTATTTTGGATCAAATAGATTGGTCACAACTCGAAAGATTTCATGAGGTTACTCCTCCAATGATAAAGGTTCCGACATTAATGCTATCTTCACCAATAATAAAATTACCATCAACACCTTCGTTGAATGTTTTCAAAGTTACCAAGTCGAAGTATCATTCGTTCCTATTGTGGAGGATCAAAACCTAGCTAATAAGAATATTTTTGTTGGTCAAAAGTATTGCGAAATAATTACTACTCCAATGGTTACCAATATCGACATCAACTTTTGTGCCCAACGATTTATTATATGGTGTTATACGTTATGTTCATTAACCAAATCGAAGTGTATTATTTGTGGGACGGATCGTTTACAATATTTGGTGAACTCGAAGACGACTTCTTTTCTAGATAGCGGACATGATGTAGGACACGTTTTAAAGTTCTTTGTCAATTCGGGACGAATCCATTAAATTTAAGATTTATATTTTTGTTATTAATTATTATTATTTTAGGTAATTTTTAGTTTTAGAATTTATTTATTTTTAATAAGTTATTTAATTTTAGAACTCAGATCATAAGTCAGGGTTCTTAGAGTTCAAGTCTTCTATATAAATATGGGACAAGTCCTATGTAATAACAATATATTGAAATTTCTCAACTATTCATTCATCTACTTTTACTATCAATTATTTATTTACGCTTCCGTTCTACATTATTTCTCTGTCTTTTTGTTTCATGGAAGTTTAAGAAGCAGCCTACTATGTCCAAGTATTATACTGAAGCAGAGTACAAGGATCTATCTTGCATGACATCTGAAGTCATGTGGCTTGCTGCTCTCCTTGATCAACTGCACATTTCTCCAACTCTGCCACACCTTCTCTTCTGTGACAATTTAGGTACTAGAGCTCTAGCCATGAACCCTGTCTCTCATGCTAGAACTAAGCAGAACTAAACTATCATTATGTCAGAGATCTTATTCAATCATAAACTGTTGATGTTGAGTTTGTCTCTTCCTCTCCTCAGATAGCCAATGTGTTCACCAAGGGGTTTCCACTTCCAGTACTGTTGCATAGCTTGAGGGTAAAACTGATGTACTTTATTGACACTACTGCTTCAGTTTGACGGGAGTATTAGAGATTAATATTGAGTCTCACTCACCTTACTCTAGTTCAAGTATTGTTCATCTGTTTATCTTTTCATGTTACCGTTCTCGTCTTGTTCCTACAAGAATATCCTTCCTTTACCCCTTTAGGCTTTTTCATGTCCTTATCATTGTAATGACAAGCACTATAAATGCTTTGATTTAAGACCTTTAAGTCATCTCTTCGTATCAATAACAACTACTCATCCTTATCGATATGTCCAGTAAAGGTTTAGTGGGTGTTGTGGTTGTTGGTGTAGGTGTAGGTGTAGTAGTACTTCCTCCTATTTCATCCCATAATATACACGCCAAACACTGGCACAATTCACAAGTAAATGTATCATGACTCCAATTAATATCCCTTTAACTCTCTAACCATGCATAAATAGTAAACACACAGACCTATTTGATCTTCTGACAAAGGTTTATGCCATAAAAATAGTTGTACTTGAAGTCTAACACTCAATAATTTCTCGGGTGAAAAACAGATATATTCCTCTTTTTTTTAGGGTTACATCCGTAGGCCTGTTTTTTTAAACTTTACAAATATAGGCCGGTTTTGACCGTTTTATTGAAAAAACGGCTAACGGAGTTAACTACCTTTTTATCACCGTTAGTGTACTAGGAAAATACTTTTAAGCCCTTATGATCATCAAAATCGCCGTGTTTAATTTTGAATCGCCGATTCTGCACAGCTACTCTGTGCTGACTGTGTAAATACGTGTACGTTGTACACGTCATAATTTCTGCCATGTGTCAGATAAAAAATGTGGCCCCACATTACCAAACAGCAGGATTATCTTCAACAAAAACATATCTTCTTCTCTGTATTTTTTTTTCATTAAGATCTAACTGAAAATGCAAGGAAATATCTGCAAATGCAATGAATTTAAGAAAAATCTGAAATGAACTTCTGCAATGAACTCAGAAGTTGTAATTGCACATTTCATAACTTGTTCTGTAAAAGAAACTGCATCCATTCAAAGTTTTCAAAGTTTCAAAGTTCCAAACTTAAACTGCACCAATTCCTTCAAACTTAAACTACACAAAAGATAAGGGGTAACTGCATACATATCTTCTAAACAAACTCATATGTTCATATACTTTTGTGGTTTCTTCTTTCTCTTTGGATATGAAACTGTGAAGTTGACATTGTTGGTAACTGTACCAATCTTCTTTAAGCTCTGATTCATACATGAGGTTTGAGAAGATCCAACTTTTGCTTTTGTCTTTCCCTTAACACCTTTTTCAGATCTAGCAGGAAGCTTGCTTAGATGATTCACCAACACAGATCTGGCTATTGGATTTGGTCTTAGTTTCACCCCTTGCACTGGTACTTTGACCTGCAGATGAACCATGAACAAGTTTTGCAGCTTTCTTGTTCCTCTTTGATGGAGCTGATACATTAGCTGTGTAAGTATCACCATCAACACAAGTTCTATCCTTTGGTACTTTTGGATTAGAACCAACTGCTCCTCCAGCACAGGTCTTTTCATAGTGACCTGTTTCTACACATATCTTGCATCTTCTACTCTTCTTTCCTGTGGGTTGAGGTTCATCATATGCTCTAATTATCTTTCCCCTTGGCCTTCCTATTTTCCTGATGTTTACTGGAGGCTTTATCATCTCTTTCTTTGCATTCTGGATAAGAAGAAGGAAAAAAAAAAGTATCATATATAAAAGACTGAAACCCTAAAATAATCCAATATGGATACTATATTCATTGCACAACAAATAAGGATTATAAAAAATCATATATAAGTGTACCTGGCTGCCACATCAAAAGGACAGATATTGTCTGCACCTAAAATAAGATTCTATTCTTAATTTAGGAGTAAATTATTGAACTTGAAAAACATGGTTGTGTTTTGGACACAAACAAAAGTAGGCCTGAGGCAATGGTCCATTCATCACCTTATATTTTAGAGTGACATGTTAATCAAGATTTGAACTTCCTTTCTTCAAACTGATGTACCCCAGAAAACCCACAAAATCAAATGCACTCTCAGAACTGTTGTACCCCACAAAACCCAAACATGTAATAGGTATCAAGTGAGCTAAGCAATACAAATAACAACTGTGGGTTTACTTAGTATTTTCTTCTTGATACTAACTCATTGTCAATGATCAGTGTTACATCAATCTGTTTCTTCAAATTTCATGGTCAGGCAAAGAACATAGAATGTATCATGACTCAATCACATCAAAAATTACCACTACACAGCCCAATATCTTGTTAAACTATTCTACACTTATCGAGGCGATGAATGATGAAACTTACGAACATACCACCTTAAACAACGAGACCGTACAAGAGGAATCTAACATATATCTATTCAGTCACAGAATCAGGGCAATCAAGATCTAAACCGAAGCTAAGGAACCAACGTAAATATCTAGAACAGCTAGATCAAACATTGAGAGAGCATCATCCGAAAATCAAAGTGATGAATATGCCAATAATGTTGTAGTTTAACTGCATTCTCGTAAATTTTGAAAGAAGAAGCTGATAACAACACACACTTTATGAGCTTTTTCAATCTACATGTCAACCAATTATCGCAAAATTTAGAATAGTTAAAACTCAAACATATATAAGTGTACCTTTCCATAGTCTTCTGGGCCCAACAATGGGTTGAACTCTGGAAGCATATGTTCTCTTGTAGCTATCCACCCAATAATACTGGTCACAATACCTAGAACAATACCCAACATGTAAACAATGAAATCAGTTAGAACAAAGAAAAGAAAACAAATATTATAAAGACAAAAGGACAAATATAAAGTAATATTATAAGGACAAAACGACAAAAAAAATGAAAACAAATGCAAAGACACTTACTCATCCCTAACAGGTCTCAATGGCTTTAAAGCACATACAGCATGCTGGCACACAAACCCCCTTAACTGCCATTGCATACATCTACAGGTTTTCTTTGGAAAATCAACAACAAAGATGGCTCCATGACAGCTTGTAACCTCATATACTTTCCCCCTAACAGCACTATTCAGTTCAAATTTTGTGGTCAAGTCACATATCTTCTCAATCAGCTTTATTGCCTTTGGAACTAGGTCACCATCCTTCCATTTTGCAGCCTCATTCCTCCTCTTGTTGAAAATCCCCATCACCAGTTGTCCATACATCAAACCCAACTTGCAGATTGGCTTGTCTCTCATCTTCTTTCCCATATTGTTGAAGGATTCTGAGAAGTTGTTGTTGATGTGCTCACATTTGCTAGTAGATGGAAAATGTGCCCTAGACCAGGTTTCAAGCCTTTCATATATAAGAAATCTTGCAGCCTCTTCACTCTCAGCTGCCATAGCATCCATTTGTTGCTGAAAATTATAAGCTGTAAGTATGGATACTATAATAAATGCTGAAAAAGCATTACATTAAAGTATAACAACATTAACACAAGGCCTTAAAGTGATAAAGAATTACATTAAAGTGGTTGATCTTATAACACTTGGCAGCATTCCAAAGATGAGTCTGAATACTGTACCCCTTGTAGTACTTCTTAAAGTTGGCCATCAAGTGCCTGTAAAACCAATCAAATGATTAACAACTGAAACATAAAACAGAACAAAACAAAAATAAAATGATTAAAACAGAACAATACAAAACAAAAAATGAAAATAAATCACTTCACCTAACACATTGTTTGTGCTCAAACAAGGGAAAGTAATAGTCAACAGCTTCTAAAATTCCCTTTTGCTTGTCAGAGATGAAGGTAAACTCAAAATCATGACCAAGCAGCTTCTGCAAATCATCCAATAATATCTTCCAATTCTCTATTGTCTCATTCCTGCATACCATCATACCTAATGGAACTAATCCATTTTGACCATCCAATCCAGTTGCATGTAACAGCACACAACCATACTTCCCATTCAAATGGCATCCATCCAGACCAATAACCTTTCTACAACCAGACAGGTAACCCTCTATAGTGGCCTTGAAACAGATGGTCATGGACAATAAAGTGTTGTCCGTTGTTCCATAAGAAAAAGTAGCTATATTGCCTGGGTTTCTTGTCTACAAACAATGTTAAATGAACATTTTTAGGGTTTTTTCTACTTAGAAAAAACAAGGAAATAAAAAAAAAACATTGTTCCAAATGAAGCATGCCCTGGATTTCTTAATGGCTATCCCCATCCCTGGTTTAAATCAGCAAATTGGTTCGAGGCAGTTTAGTGCGGTATTATGTTATAGACTTGGTATTCCTTGTTTGAACCAGGTAGTTTGTGCCCCTTACTTTAACTATGCGGTCATTTGGATCCAACTCTTCAGAGAGAGATGGATGCTTTTGGTGACCATGCGATTACAACAAATGTACAAATGAAGTTGGTTTAAAATTTTGACATGATTTAGTACGCGACACGATTGCGGACATCCAAGCATGTTATCGAGCTGGGGTGGCTTGCACGGAAAGAGGTGGACTTGGGTATGCTTTGCGAACAACGGTACTTCTTTGAGACCGGCGGATGTTCTTGTGCTCAATTGGGACAATGGTCGGGACGTTTGCTTCGATGTTACGATTGTGTCGCCCTTTCTTTGGGAGTAATGGTCGTACTTTGGAAGGGGGGCGGCTATCAAGGATCTTTGTCGATCGCAAAAATACCAAGTATTTAGAAAAATGCACTTCTTGCACAAGGATATGGATTTGGTGCTTTGGCTTTCACTACTCTAGGTGAATTTGGGGACGGAACAACGGACTTCGTTCGAGCGGCTCAATACATGCAACTATATTGCTAGTCATGATGCTAACGTGCGTGTAGGTGATTTCCTTTTTCATAGGTTAAGTGTGGTAGTTCAAAAAGGAGTTGGAGGCCAGCTTGTTGCTAGGCTTCCGACTAGTTTCTTGTCTGAATTTGGAAATTAAATGAAAGTAAAACTTTATTGTTTTGATATAAAAAAAACTAAAAAAAAAAAAAAAAAACTTAAAGAAAGTGTTGTACCTTAACCATTTCACAGAATGCAGGCACTAGTTGGTAGCTCTTCTCATAACTGCCATGTGGTTTCTCCAACACCTTCACCCTTGCTCTCAATGCAGTGTGATACCTGATATTAACCTTTCTGTCTTTGTTGAACTTAGTTTCTAAATCATCGGGACATGGTACTGGTTCATTAATGCCAAGTTCAGTCTTCATCTTCTCATAGTACCATTCAATTACATATTTTGGGTTTGAAAGCTTGTTCAAGTCATTTTTGTCACCATTGCAGGTGTGAGTTACATTTAAGCCTAAGTGTGAAAGTTTTACCTTCACCCTTCATCACCATGCCGTAAATGAACATTGGACATTCTTGAGTCCTCCAATGAATGCACTTGACCCTCAACTTGGTTGTAGAACTCTTAGTAGAATATGTCTGGTGTTTCTTCATGATACAGTAATTATTCACATGCTTGTAGAAAGAATATTTACTCATGAACTTACTTCCAACTATGAGGTCATTTGGATCCAATGACTCTTCATCTTCAGCTGGGAACATTTCCTGAACATCTTCTTCCTGCAAGTGATCTTCATATTCCTTCTCAAACTCTGAATTATCATGAGTAACCCCAATGAAGTCAGGCTCAACTAAAGTCTGCTTCACCCCAACATGTGCATCTTCATCTGATCAAGGAAAACAAAACACATAAACATACAACAAATGATTAGGAAATGGCAAATAAGAACCAAATACTAAACTTACAAATCAACAATTATATCTAGAGAGCACAAGATATTATGAAACGTAGTTGCTTCATGAATTGTATATTTCATATAAGTACTGGTAATGATAAATCATCAATATGCACTCAATATAAATAGTATACTACAAGATCCGAACATGCTTTGAAGCCTAATTTGTATGCTGTTGTTGTTATTGCTATCGTTGGTACTCATGATGATCTTAAACAAGTTTTTAGTGATGCAATAATATCCGTACCTTTTTATTGGCTAAAATGCTCGTGCACTTATTCAGGGAGTTGTGAAAACATTTGGCAACCTCTAAAAAAAATTCCAATATATGCTGGATTATGGCCAAATGAATTTGAACAGAAAAAGGCCAAAAAGAATTACAAGTGTATTAGCAGGTTCAAATAGGTTTCACTTCTTGGCCTAAATTGTTTCTTCCTAGGATACAAGGAGAAGGCTCCATTAAGTTTAAAAGTAATGCAAAAATAGATTAACACAATGAACATAATTTTGGTAAATTCTAAAAGCAGCAACAAACAAATCAATGCTACAGTTTGCAGCAAGAATCTTCAATTGTTGGTACAATTTAAAAAAGCAATCATAAAAGAAACAAACAATGCCCCGGTTTGCATTAGGGATCTTACATACAAATAGGAAAACAATGCCACCGTTTGCATTAGGGGATGTTACATACAAATAGGGAGAAAGTACTAAACCACGGAGATGAACATGAATTGTATTTGTCATATAAGTTCTAAACATACACACTACATATGTAAACAAAAAAAATTACCAGTAGGTTCCTTTTCAGATTCAGAATCTAGTAAGTCCCCATAATGGTCCTCTGCAAATCAACCAAAGAAAACATAAAGACAAAATTAGTAACAAACAACAAATGTAATTACATGCTTTGTAAGCTCTTAGAATCAAATCCAATTTTAAATAAACAACAAACATAACAAACAACAAATTTAAACACAAAACATTACCTTCTCTGTCATTTTCCACCTCAACTTCACCAAATTCAGGAACCCCATCAACACTATCAACATCATTATCCCCTTCACTCTCACTGTCACTTCCCTTGTCAGATAAATACCCATTGTCAACCTTCTTAAAAAACTTCTTGTACTCCATATCATCATTAAACTCTTGTTCATATCCAGGGACATTATTAATATCCTCATCAGGATGACACTCATCTTCTTCAATATTTGGAAGTTGAACTACAAACTCATCACTCTTATTATATTCTTGGCTCAATCAATAAATATCTTCAACAACACTTGCTTGGGTTGTAGCTTCAACCCATAAATCATGATTAAACTCTTGTTCTTCTTCATCCACACTTGCTTGTGTTGCACCTTGAAAATATGCTTCTTGTTCAGGCATGTTTTCAGCCACACTAGCCTGAGTTGGTTGAGCTTCTTCACAGAACTGAGGAATATATACATCTGGAACAAGTATTTCATTATCCACAGTTGATTGTGTTTGTTTAGTTTGTTCAAACACGTCTTCTTCATCATCTGATATGTCAACAAACAACTTCTTCTTACTTCCCTTACTTTTTCCTACAATTTGTTTCTTAAACAATGCTGCTAACCTGGGATTTCTTCTTGAACTACTAGGTGTATTTCCATTGGATACCGCTTGATTTTCTTAATATACTGCTGCTTTGTGTGGTGTATTTCCTTTGGATACTGGCTTCTTTGGGGGTGTACTCTTAATTGGTGTCATGTACTTGTGTGGAGGAACTGTCTCACAGGGTTCATCACCATCCTTGCTATACTCCAGCACTTGCATATAAACCTGACTCCAACCACTTGAATTATTCTTCTTTATACAAATATATTGGAGTGCAAGCATCCTCTAACCACAATATGTCTATGATTTCATTACCCTTCAGTCTCAAGTTTGGTCGGATCATGTATTTTAACCTATCAAGACCCATATATTCTCTAGCACAATCCCTGTACTGAAAACTCTGACAAGTTCCAATAACATTTACCTTAAAACTTCTGAAGGGCATCCTATAATCTTCAACATCATTCTTACAAGAGACATAAATCAAATTACAATAGTAAATAGACACTAAAAACAATACATGAGCATAGTACTTTATGATAACCAAAAAAATCAGCAAGGTCTGTATAGTTGTCCAAACAGAGACATAAATTAAAAACAAAGTTATAACAACACACACTTTATGAGCTTTTTCAATCTACATGTCAACCAATTATCACAAAATTTAGAATAGTTAAAACTCAAACATATAAGTGTACCTTTCCATAGTCTTCTGGGCCCAACAATGGGATGAACTCTGGAGCATATGTTCTCTTGTAGCTATCCACCCAATAATACTGGTCACAATACCTAGAACAATACCCAACATGTAAACAATGAAATCAGTTAGAACAAAGAAATGAAAACAAATATTATAAAGACAAAAGGACATATATAAAGTAATATTATAAGGACAAAACGACAAAAAAATGAAAACAAATGCAAAGACACTTGCTCAGCCCTAACAGGTCTCAATGGCTTTAAAGCACATACAGCATGCTGGCACACAAACCCCCTTAACTTCCATTGCATACAGCTACAGGTTTTCTTTGGCAAATCAACAACAAAGATGGCTCCATGACAGCTTGTAACCTCATATACTTTCCCCCTAACAGCACTATTCAGTTCAAAATTGGTGGTCAAGTCACATATCTTCTCAATCAGCTTCATTTCCTTTGGAACTAGGTCACCATCCTTCCATTTTGCAGCCTCATTCCTCCTATTGTTGAAAAGCCCCATCACCAGTTGTCCATACATCAAACCCAGCTTGCAGATTGGCTTGTCTCTCATCTTCTTCCCCATATTGTTGAAGGATTCTGAGAAGTTTTTGTTGATGTTCTCGCATTTTCTAGTAGATAGAAAATGTTCCCTAGACCAGGTTTCAGGCCTTTCATTTATAATAAATCTTGCAGCCTCTTCACTCTCAGCTGCCATAGCATCCATATGTTGCTAAAAAAGATAAGTTGTAAGTATGGATACTATAATAAAGGCTAAAAAAGCATTACATTAAAGTATAACAACATTAACACAAGGCCTTAAAATAATAAAGAATTACATTAAAGTGGTTGATCTTATAACACTTGGCAGCATTCCAAAGATGAGTCTGAATACTGTACCCCTTGTAGTACTTCTTAAAGTTGGCCATCAAGTGCCTGTAAAACCAATCAAATGATTAACAACTGAAACATAAAACAGAACAAAACAAAAATAAAATTATTAAAACAGAACAATACAAAACAAAAAATGAAAATAAATCACTTCACCTGACACATTGTTTGTGCTCAAACAAGGGAAAGTAATAGTCAACAGCTTCTAAAATTCCCTTTTTCTTATCAAAGATGAAGGTAAACTCAAAATCATGACCAAGCAGCTTCTGAAAATCATCCAAGAATATCTTCCAATTCTATATTGTCTCATTCCTGCATACCATCATACCTAATGGAACTAATCCATTTTGACCATCCAATCCAGTTGCATGTAACAGCACACCACCATACTTCCCATTCAAATGGCATCCATCCAGACTAAAAATATTTCTACAACCAGACAGGTAACCCTCTATAGTGGCCTTGAAACATATGGTCATGGAAAAGAAAGTGTTGTCTGTTGTTCCATAAGAAAAAGTAGCTATACTGCATGGGTTTCTTGTCTACAAACAATGTTAAATGAACATTTTTAGGGTTTGTTCTACTTAGAAAAAACAAGGAAATAAAAATAAATAAACTAAAAAAACAAAAACTTAAAGAAAGTGTTGTACCTTAACCATTTCACAAAATGCATGCACTAGTTGGTAGCTCTTCTCATAACTGCCATGTAGTTTCTCCAACACCTTCACCCTTGATCTCCATGCAGTGTGATACCTGATATTAACCTTTCTGGTTTTGTTGAACTGAGTTGCTAAATCATCTGGACATGGTACTGGTTCATTAATGCCAAGTTCAGTCTTCATCTTCTCATAGTACCATTCAGCTACATATTTTGGGTTTGCAAGCTTGTTCAAGTCATTTTTGTCACCATTGCAGGTGTGAGTTACATTGAAGCCTCTAAGTGTGAAAGTTTTACCTTCACCCTTCATCACCATGCCGTAAATGAACATTGGACATTCTTGAGTCCTCCAATGAATGCACTTGACCCTCAACTTGGTTGTAGAACTCTTAGTAGCATATGTATGGTGTTTCTTCATGATACAGTAATTATTCACATGCTTGTAGAAAGAATCTTTACTCATGAACTTACTTCCAACTATGAGGTCATTTGGATCCAATGACTCTTCATCTTCAGTTGGGAACATTTCCTGAACATCTTCTTCCTGCAAGTGATCTGCATATTCCTTCTCAAACTCTGAATTATCATGAGTAACCCCACTGAAGTCAGGCTCAACTGAAGTCTACTTCACCCCAACATTTGCATCCTCATCTGATCAAGGAAAACAAAACACATAAACATACAACAAATGATAAGGAAATGGCAAATAAGAACCAAATACTAAACTTACAAATCAACAATTATATCTAGAAAGCATAAGATATTATGCAACGTAGTTGCTTCATGAATTGTATATGTAATATAAGTACTGGTAATGATAAATCATCAATATGCACTCAATATAAATAGTATACTACAAGCTCCGAACATGCTTTGAAGCCTAATTTGTATGTTGTTGTTGTTGTTGCTGTCGTTGGTACTCATGATGATCTTAAACAAGTTTTCAGTGATGCAATATTATCCGTACCTTTTTATTGGATAAAATGCTCGTGCACTTATTCAGGGAGCTGTGAAAACACTTGGAAACCTCTAAAAAATGCCACTATATGCTGGATTATGGCCAAATAAATTTGAACAGAAAAAGGCCAAAAAGAATTACAAGTGTTTTAGCAGGTTCAAATAGGTTTCACTTCTTGGCCTAAATTGTTTCTTCCCAGGATACAAGGAGAAGGCTCCATTAAGTTTGAAAGTAATGCAAAAATAGATTAACATAATGAACATAATTTTGGTAAATTCTAAAAGCAGCAACAAACAAATCAATGCTACAGTTTGCAGCAAGAATCTTCAATTGTTGGTACAATTTTAAAAAGCAATCATAAAAGAAACAAACAATGCCACGGTTTGCATTAGGGATCTTACATAAAAATAGGGAAACAATGCCACCGTTTGCATTAGGGGATGTTACATACAAATAGGGAGAATGTACTAAACCACGGAGATGAACATGAATTCTATGTTGTCAAAGGCGTCGCCTAGGCGCCGCCTAGGCGCCAAAGTGGACTTATTTTTAAGTTGGCGCCACGCTGTAGAAAAAAAGATGCCACTTTTAAAGTGGGCGCCCCGGCGACGCCTTTATGGGCGCCTAGGCAAAGGCGTCAAGGGTCAGGGCGTCCAAAATGGTATCTTTTTGAGTAAAAGAAAATATTTTTGAAAGGAAGTGGTAGTCTCCAAGGATGCAGCTGGTCAAAAGGGGAATAAAGTTCTGGAATCCAAGAAAGAAGCTAGTCAAAAAGGGAATAAAGATTCCTTTTTGAATGTGGAAAATATAAAAAGAAATGTGGACTGCTCGGACAGCCAAAAAGGTGAGCATTTTTACATGGATAATAAAAAGCATGTGAACATGGTACCCTAAGTTAGATAACTTATATTAGTAAACGTTTTAAAACCCTAACCTAGTTATTTTTGTATTTATAAATGCATATATTATAATTTTATAGATCCAAATCAACTACTTCTTTTCTTAAGTCTCTGTGAGTCTGTTTACCTAGTATTCTATAGGCTATAAAATAAGAATATAGATATGTCAGGAGAGAATTCTACACCAACAAGTGATGGCGTTCGCATCAGACCTTCAAACGATCCAGGTTGGAGCTATGGGCAAGCTGTTGATGGAGACAAAGAAGTTGTGAAGTGTGACTTGTGTGGTCATGTGTCCAGAGGAGGTATCAAGAGATTCAAACACCATTTAGTTGATGATGATGACTTTGATGATGATGACTTTGATGATGATGACTTTGATGAAGATGTTGTCCTTACCACAGATGATGATGACTTTGATGATGGCATTGATTCTGGGGATGAAGAGGACCTCTGGGGAAACTAAGAGTGGTACAGTTTAATTGTGCCAGCCCAAAATATCACTTTAGTAGTTTATTTATGATTTCAGAACTACTGCTTATTAGATTAGGATTGTTAGCCTATTAGGTACTATTATTCTACTAGTATTAGAGTGTCAACTATGTTAGTATGTTTACTGATTAAAAATAAGACTAATAAGAATTATGAGAAGTTGTTTATTAGTAATTTTGATGTGGTATTCCTATAATATATATATATACTCATGTGACTAGTATTGTTATACGCCGAAAATAGCTTAATGCATTGGCTGCCTCGCCTTGACTCAGGATTTTACCCCTGACGCCGCGCCGCGCCTTACGCCCATGACAACATAGCATGAATTGTATATGTCATATAAGTACTGAACATACACACTACATATGTAAACAAAAAAAAATTTACCAGTAGGTTCCTTTTCAGATTCAGAATCTAGTAAGTCCCCATAATGGTCCTCTGCAAATCATCCAAAGAAAACATAAAGAAAAAATTAATAACAAACAACAAATGTAATTACATGCTTTGTAAGCTCTAAGCATCAAATCCAATTTTAAATAAACAACAAACATAACAAACAACAAATGTAAACACAAAACATTACCTTCTCTGTCATTCTCCACCTCAACTTCACCAAATTCAGGATCCCCATCAACACTATCAACATCATTATCCCCTTCACTCTCACTGTCACTTCCCTTGTCATATAAATACCCATTGTCAACCTTCTTCAAAAACTCCTTGTCCTCCATATCATCATTAAAATCTTGTTCATATCCAGGGACATTATTAATATCTTCATCAGGATGACACTCATCTTCTTCAATATTTGGAAGTTGAACTAGAAACTCATCACTCTTCTTATATTATTATCTCAATTTGTAAATATCTTCAACAACACTTTCTTGGGTTGTATCTTCAACCCATCAATCATGATTAAACTCTTGTTCTTCTTCATCCACACTTGCTTGTGTTGCACCTTGAAAATATACTTCTTGTTCAGGCATGTTTTCACCCACACTAGCCTGAGTTGGTTGAGATTCTTCACAGAACTGAGGAATATATACATCTGGAACAAGTATTTCATTATCCATAGTTGATTTTGTTTGTTTAGTTTGTGCAAACACGTCTTCTTCATCATCTGATATGTCAACAAACAACTTCTTCTTACTTCCCTTAATTTTTCCTGCAATTTGTTTCTTAAACAATGATGCTAACCTGGGACTTCTTCTTTAACTACTAGGTGTATTTCCATTTGATACCGCTTGAGTTTCTTTAGATACTGCTGGATTGTGTGGTCTATTTTCTTTGGATACTGGCTTCTTTGGGGGTGGACTCTTAATTGGTGTCATGTACTTGTGTGGAGGAACCGTCTTACAGGGTTCTTCACCATCCTTGCTACACTCCAGCACTTGCATATAAACCTGACTCCAAACATTCTCTGCAAATTCTTATCTATCCCAAATACACTTGAATTCTTCTTCCTTAGACAAAGACATTGGAGTCCCAAGTTTGGCCTGATCATGTCTATGATTTCATTACCCTTCAGTCTCAAGTTTGGCCTGATCATGTCTTTTATCCTATCAAGACCCATATCTTCTCTAGCATAATCCCTGAACTCAAAACTCTGACAAGTTCCAATAACATTTACCTTAAAACTTCTGAAGGGAATCCTATCATCTTCAACATCATTCCTACAAGAGACATAAATCAAATTACAAAAGCAAACAGACACTAAAAACAATACATGAGCATAGTACTTTATGATAACCAAAAAAATCAACAAGGTCTGTATAGTTGTCCAAACAGAGACATAAACTAAAAACAGAGTGATAACCAAAAAAATCAAACGGATTCCAGTTAAATAACCACAGTTTTATACTGTTCCTAAACACCGTTCTATACTGTTCATAAACTCATTCTTCCAATTTATCTTTTCATAACATAGGTACATCACTATGAGACCCTGAATAATTTTTTTTTTTAGCATCCATATAAATTCACACACTTCAATGAAACAGAAATAACATATGTGATATGCGTATATTAACTCAACTAGTGACGACATGCTGATGATAATCACTAAACATGAGAACAAGACCACACAGAACTAATGATTAAAAGTGGGTATATCTACATTCCAGATTGTAAGTAGTATATTCGCAAGACATATTACACAGATCTCCCAACCAAGAGCAGTAATTCAAAAATAGCATAATGTGAAGAGTAATGCGATGGGAATACTTGCAATATGGCAACTAGTTACACATTCCAACATATTACACAGATCTCCCAACCAAGAGCAGTAATTCAAGAATAGCATAATGTGAAATCTATGTCCAGATAAAAACAAGGCAGCAAGTATGAATCACATAGACATAGAATGCAACTAAACACACAATCAACAATGCTTCACTAACTAGCTATAATACCAATTCAATGGAAACATGAAGCACTACATTATCATTTGAACATATCAAAACAGGTTACAGCACTACATTATCATTTGAATAATTGATAGTAGACAACCCCAAATATTGTCACTATAAATGTCAAAAGACATGGCGAATCAAGCTCGATATATATTATCCATGAATCAATTTGACATTTACTTCAACATAACTTTAGTTACAAAAAACTTGAAGAAATCAAATCAACATAGGAAACAAGCTCATTACACCAGTCTAATCAACAGAAAAAAAAGTCACAGATTAGCATAAACTCAGCTGGATACCAAACAAAATATCTGAAGAAGAATAAAAGGTGAACAAGCAATTCTGCATAATAATACATTCACGATTATGGGCATCAACACTAGAGTGTTGTATGTTATGCCCTTCTACTTTTACTTGGATTAAAGGAATGCGACAAACTACACTGCAAATCACATCAGACTCGGATCCCTTATTACATGCAGTTTGAAGCCGCATTTGCACACAACTTACCAGAAATAGGAAAATAGATTAAAGTAACAGAACGAGAGTATGAGAAATGTACCAATACTATAAGACCACTAATGCAGTTCAACGCATTCTTGAGAAACACTAGAAGTTCAGCGCATTATTAAGGAAGTCTAACATTAGGTTATGTGACTTCTGTCATAGAAGTTATAAAGATGGATCAATATGACAATGGAGTATAAACTGAAGCAATACAACACACCCAAGTCCCCAACAATATTTACAGTCTAACTAGAATGACTTAAACTAATAAGAAACATGACAACAACCTTTGAGATAGAAACTACTAAAGTGCACAGTAACAACGATAGTGTGACTATTTTTGACGCATTTGATAATTGCAAATAGGGAAGAAAGAGTAGAACAATAAAGATGTGACCCATGACAGAATAAACCAAATATGTATTTCATACTCAAACAGATGCAATTTTATACAGTTCACCACTTCCACTACATTTGAGATCCAGTAGCAAACACATTATACCAACTTCCATAACCTAATCAATTTGACATTTACTTCAACATGCTTAAATCCTCAAAAAAGTACAAGCTACTATCTAGTTTATCAGTCACATGAGTTTTTAAAATCAGTGCTGGAAACCATTGAAGGTCATGGGTTCTGAACATATAGCATGCCTGAGAGTCAAATTTTTAGACTATAGAGTGAGCAATTGTCAAATATTAATAACCCTGACCAAGGCATCCAGAATGAATCCTCAAAATAACTTAGTTACAAAGAACTTGAAGAAATCAAATCATTTCACCAAGACAAGTAACTTAATAGGAAGCAGTCAACAATCTCAGCAAAAGTCGATACTAATCAAGCTCAATATAATTAACATCAACCAACACTAATCAACAGAAAAAAAAAAAAAAAAGTAAAGTGAAAATCTCAATAGCTTCGAAATAAACCCTAACCCAAAGAAATCGAATCAAAACAAAATACCCATAACCCAAAGAAATCGAAAAAACCCATAAACCCTAGAAATCGAAAATACACATAACCCAAAGAAATCGAAAAAACCCACAAACCCTAGAAATCGAAAATACCCAAAACCCAAAGAAATCGAAAAAACCCATAAACCCTAGAAATCGAAAACACCCATAAACCCTAGAAATCGAAATCTATTCTCGCCATAAAATGAATCAAACAAAATAAGAGTCTCGTTGTTACCTTTCATCTTCGCCGTTTCTACTTCGTCGTTTCTTTGTTTTCTTTCTTTTATCCATATTCGCTTTAGCCTCTGAATCTATCCTACTGAGTAGTTTATTTGATCTATTAGGTATACCCATCTTATTTTTTACTCAGTAACAGAAACCAGTGATATTTTCAGATGACTAAAGTGAAAATCGCAAAGAAGAAAGAAAATTACAGAGAAGAAAGAACATAAAATTGCAGAGGGAAAAAATGGAAAGAAGAAGAGAGAGGAAGGGAAAATGGAGAAACTGATATATCTTTTCTCTACTCTCTCCTTTTCACGCATGTATATCTCATCTCAGCCGACCGACTACATCCTGATCCATTGAAAATTAGATGAACGACTCATATCTCATGACAGTCTCGTTAATTACGAAGTGAAATGATCATAGCCTTCCATTTTTCCTCCACTCACGGATGACCACCACGTGTCATCGATTGGGCGGAAACTTTTCAGACGTTGCATCTCATAGAGTTCTGCTAGATCCTGATATAGGGACAGTATCGTTACACGTGGCTACTTAATTGATTACACGTGTAGAGGGCAAATGGGTAATTGTGCGTCATTAACTCATCTCATCTGATGAGAAATTGACCATGTTGACTGAGAAATTGACAAAAATAACGGATTTGGATGGAAACATGGATGGAGGTCTAGATTTGTAAATTTGAAAAAAATAGGCCTATGGTTGTCTATCGGGTAATAAATGAGGCCTAAATTTGTTTATAATCCTAATTTCTCACTACCCATACCATTACTCATGTCCAATTTTAAATCTACTATACTTAATCATTAACTGAGTTGGAACTTAGCTATATGCTTTTAAATCTATTATACCTTAATCATGAAAAAATGAACTAAGTTTTTCACATGAGAATTTCGATAATTCCTTTTTCTATCCAAAATCATTAAACTGTACAATTTCTAGTGAAAATGCTACAACGGATTAATTCCGCCACACAAAACAAAAAAAAAAATATTTGATTCCTCATGCTTAACAAGAAATTTAACCAAAGTAAACAAACATCGAGTATTAGGTTAAAATCTTTGAAAAAATTACAACTTCACAGCATCTATTAGGTTAAAAGAAGAATTAAGAAGTTAAATTCGATTTACCAACGAATTGAGTAATAGTTACGAAACAAACATCGATCATAGCTTAACTACTAGAAACCGAAATCAATTACTGAACTGTAAAATCAATTTTAGCAAGAGAACGTACCAACGATTTCAAGAAATCAGCCTTCAGCCTTCGGAAAATCAAACCAATTGATGAATTTAGAGAAAAACCACAAGATGATTTGAAGTTTCCCTAAAAGAAATTTAGGAAAAATAAAGGCGGATAAACTAATGAGATAGAGAGAGATTTTATGTTTCTTCCTGTTGCACGAGAAACTAATGTAAAAATATAGGCGGATAGAGGTGTAAAAAGTGCCGGCCCGACACACGAAGTCGCATTCTTCATGTTCCATGTGCCGTGTCGTGCTATGTCGTGCCGTGTTATTCTTTACTAGTCAAAAACTAGGCACAACATAGCTCATGGGCACAACACACGAATAAACGTGATGTGTCGTGCTGGCACACGTGTTATAAAAAATTTGAAATCACTTAATGATATATACTAAGTCGGACAGTATCAAGAGAATCTAAATAGACAACATATCATTTGACATTATTTCAAGTAAAATTAACAAGTTTATTCAATAAAAAGAAACAACCCATCAAATATGAAATTGGATCATTGTCATGTAAAGTAAATGTTATAGTCAAATATAGGTAACGACATTAAAACAACAGTATTGCAATATATTTTTCCAAGTATTCAGGTATTATATGTGTTGTTATAAAAATAAGCCAGCTTAACAATGATAAAATGTCAAAACTAGCTAGAATAAAGACTCCTTTGTGAAATATACACAAAATATGATGTATTGTGCCTTGTTATATGGTGTAATTGTGCATGCTATGACGTGCTTTCTTAACGTGTTGTGCTGGGCTGGGCCACGTACTTATCCTTGTCGCGTGTTGTGTTGTGCTACTGTGCCGATTAGGCTAACCCAACACCGCCCACGAAACTAACGTGTTGGGCTGTGCTTTATTAAATCACATGCTGGGCTCAAATTTTAATGTGTTGTGCTGGGATGTTCTCGTGCTGGCACAGCCCAATTTACACTTCTAGAGGCGGAGACCAAAATAATTGACTGCCAAAAATATTTTTTTGGGGCTAAAGTAAAATCTTCCCCCGCAAACCAACATTCTTTTGTGGAAATTCCTCCCTCTCAACTTTTTATCCTCGTTTGATTAGGGGCCTCAAAAAAAATTGGTGGCTTCACACTAAAGGACAAAAAAGGTCATTAAAACCTAACTTGAGGCACCCCTTATCCCTATATTTTTAAAATGGCTAAACTGCCCATGCATTATTAGTGTTAATAATTAATTAAGTTTAGTTAATTAGTGTGATTAGATTAAAATCAGATTTCAGGATTAAAATTGGAAGAAAAAAAGGGTTTTTGAAGAGATGAAGAGATGTCGCCATCTCAAAATGAAAGTGCTAATGAAGATCTCATTGATATTACCTGGTCGTCTCTACATGCATATGAAAAATCGTTAGGCTTTAAGCTTTTTGGGTTGAAAACCCTCTAACCGTAATTTTTTTTTTCTTCGAGTCGTTAATGGAGGAGATAGTTGAGAGAGAGAGAGATGGGAGGAGAAGGGAGTCTGAATTTTTTGTGAAGAGATGAAAATGAATTGGGATCTTAAGGTTAAGGAAGGGTTAATAGAATTTTAAGTTTTATTATTAGTGAATGGAAAAATAGTATTTTCACTGCATTTTGGAAACCCCTAGAATAAATGAAATGGGTATAAATTTGATGAGCCCCCAATTGCTTTTTGGGGCCCCAATTAAATAAGGATTTTTATTTTTAGGGGTGACGGTGATATCCAAAGACTTGTGAGTGTGACAGTACATTTTAACCGGTCAGATGGAGTAAAGTAGGCATAACATATATGACGGCATATTTTCCTTGTGACAACTGTCTCCTTCGATACTACCAATTTGTTTTCACAGAAGAACTAAGAAGTAGTAAGACTATGTCTTATGGGGTGCTAGTCTAGCACCTAAATTAGCAGTCCACGTCAGCAAGCAAAATCTCCTAACTCTTATGGGAGTACTATTCTAGCATGCTAGTCGCTGAATCAAAACAGCGCATTGAGCTGAACCATTCCGTGCAAGCTGATTTCGCGGAACAATCCCACGCTTGACCAGTCAACAGAGTCAATCCGCGAAATCATTCTGCGCAACGCTCTGGACCATTCTGCGATGAAAAATCGATAAACTCAACCGAAGCTCGATCTTCTTATTCTTCTTCCCATTTTATTTTTTTCTCCCCAAAACGGTCCGAAAATGCATGTGAGAGATCAGAATTTCCAAGGAGTTTCGTATCAAACTGTTGGAAGGGTTTGATCATTATCGCGATTGGAGTCATTTGAGACTAGTTTGGAGCGAAACTGTCTACTAAATTTGTTTGGGTAAGATTTTAAAACTTTAGGGTTTTTTTTTCCCGGATTATCATGATTTTTTGATGAAATTGATATGATTATATGATTTTTATTTGTTATTTAGATGATTTAGATGAAATTTCTAGTATTGTATGATTTAATTTGAATTTTTTTGAATGAAATTTGATATTGGTGAACTTTGTGAATGAAATTTGATATTGAAATTTGTTTTGATTTTAAAACCACAATGTTGTTAGTTTGCTTAATTTTTGTTGAATCTGATTTGGGGGTTGTATAGTTTCTTTGAAGATCATTTTATTTAATTAGTATTTTTGATGAAGCTAAATTTGTATAATTATGAATTTGTATAATTCGTATGATTAAAATGATAAAATGTGGTTGATAAAATTGTGAATTTGTATGATTATGATGAAAATGATAAAATGTGGTTGATTCTTTTTTTTGTTTTGTTGTTGATCGTAGTATGGATATGGAAGGTTGTAGTATGAATATGGAACAACATTTAGATACTTTGGAAATAGTTTCGGCAAAGGAAGATAGGCATGTATCTAATAATTTGAGTGATAGCTAAAGTATAAACTTTAGAGTCAGTTTTAATGAGGTTGAAACATTATACAACATTGTAGTGAAAGATAATCCGATAACGCAAAGATACTGTGATAATTGTGGGTTTTCTTTTGTCTTTGAGTTTAAGTTTTCTAATGCGGATAGAGGTTTAGTTGAAGCCATAACTGAGATATGGCGGAAAGAAACCAAGATCTTCCATTTTAGACAATTTGAGCTTGGCCTCCTTCCTTTAGATTGGTATATGTTAACTGGAATTCCCATTGGTGACCCTACAAAGAATCAAGTAGTTATGCCGGTATTTGGTGATCTAACAATTGCTTCTTTGGATGATTTTTAATTTCAAGATATCAAAGTACTTGGTAACTGGAACAGTA
Organism: Papaver bracteatum; assembly: GCA_023529315.1. Lineage (NCBI taxonomy): Eukaryota > Viridiplantae > Streptophyta > Magnoliopsida > Ranunculales > Papaveraceae > Papaver > Papaver bracteatum. The sequence goes on along the minus strand of JAJJWX010000936.1, from coordinate 55,085 downwards.
AGAATAATGCAATATCCCTGGGTATCTTGAGAACCTACATTTAAAGTAAAGAAAACACCAACAATGTTGAATGTTCAGATATATTGACAAGAGCATTCTTTATTTGGTGTTTTGGTCATTTTCTTATTGCGGGTTCTTGTGGAAGAGTAGATAAACGCTGGGTTTTATTGCTGGATAATTTGGATAAAGTTGGGGAATATGAATGGGGTTTAGCTTCCTTAGGTAACACTTACAAGTTTCTTGATGGATGGTCAGAGAATGGGAAGGATTTATCTGGCATGGTTATGGTACTTGAGTATCGGTACTATTATTACTTCCGCAACATGCAACCTTTGCTTTGTCAGACACCTTTCGGAGAACACCATGATCTTTACCCAAAGATTAGTCTCTTCAAGAAGACTAACATTAAATCAAGGAAGAGATGCCAAAAGGATACGAAGAAACACTCAGTGTCCACTGCATGAGCGCAAATTGACACTAGAACCAGTGCATTATGTATTTGGCAACCCTGGCTAGGTAGTGAGTATTCTGAGGGAGAACATTATGAATATGCTCTGTAGTTATCCAGAGTGAGAGTTGTATTTTATGACCTAGATAAAAACTACAAAAGAGTTAGTTGTTATTTGGCTGAACGATTCTAGAGGCAGATATAAGGTGTAATTATAGTTCCAGGAAATCCTCCAGATTTGGATAGAGTTGGAGACAGGGAGATTATAGGTGTATGCTCCGAACATTATTTGGCAGTTAGTGAAGATCAATATAACAGGTTGTGGTCATTTTCTTATTGCGGGTTCTTGTGGAAGAGTAGATAAACGCTGGGTTTTATTGCTGGATAATTTGGATAAAGTTGGGGAATATGAATGGGGTTTAGCTTCCTTAGGTAACACTTACAAGTTTCTTGATGGATGGTCAGAGAATGGGAAGGATTTATCTGGCATGGTTATGGTACTTGAGTATCGGTACTATTATTACTTCCGCAACATGCAACCTTTGCTTTGTCAGACACTTTACGGAGAACACCATGATCTTTACCCAAAGATTAGTCTCTTCAAGAAGACTAACATTAAATCAAGGAAGAGATGCCAAAAGGATACGAAGAAACACTCAGTGTCCACTGCATGAGCGCAAATTGACACTAGAACCAGTGCATTATGTATTTGGCAACCCTGGCTAGGTAGTGAGTATTATGAGGGAGAACATTATGAATATGCTCTGCAGTTATCCAGAGTGAGAGTTGTATTTTATGACCTAGATAAAAACTACAAAAGAGTTAGTTGTTATTTGGCTGAACGATTCTAGAGGCAGATATAAGGTGTAATTATAGTTCCAGGAAATCCTCCAGATTTGGATAGAGTTGGAGACAGGGAGATTATAGGTGTATGCTCCGAACATTATTTGGCAGTTAGTGAAGATCAATATAACAGGTGGTGGACGACACACAGTGTTGGAGCTTATATCACTGAGTCATACCATTCGCAGAATACCGATGAGATAGCAGTGGGTAGCCAAGATGTTCCTATCCATTTGTTACCTATTCATCCTCCTTCTAATATGATGACATAGACCTATACTTATGGCACACAGAATGTTCCCTTGTCACAGTTTCCGGAGATAGATTTCACTTTACTATTCATCAATGCAGCTGGTGTTGAAGAGTGGGTAGAAGTACCAAGGCAACCTTGTCCGTATAACTTTTCTGCGATGGGTTTGACACTGGTAAGTTCATTCACATTTGTTTACATTTTCATTTTAAGTTTCTTGAATGCAGCATCACTAAACCTATCTACTTTATGCTTGTAGGATCAATGCTACAGTTATATGTCACAACAATATGAATTCTACAATGGAGCTCATCAAGTAGTACCAAGGGAGTCAAGGCGTATTTATGCCTCAAGTTCATGTTCCTCATCCGTCAGATCTTCTTCTTCAATACCATCTTCATATTCCTCACAACCAATCAATCAAAAATATCTCACATTGGGTGGTTCATTTAATCAATGGCCTTCAACTCAAGGATGTTACCATCCTAGTCATGAATATTGAGCGACTACCTCACAACAACCAATCAACCAAGGAAATGAATTTACCGATGCGTTGATGTTTGATACTGAACCTAACATGGTTTATGAAACTAAATTCACCCAACCAACCCGTCGCTACTTTGAGTGAATAAAAGTACTTGTAGTATTTTATGAAATTATTTGGATTGTTGTTTCTTTTTTATGGAGATTTTATGAAATTATTTGGATTGTTGTTTATTTTTTATGGAGTGTGTATGAAAACATATGGATTGTTTTTATTTATTTTATGGAGTGTTCATGAAATTTTGTTATATTAGGTACATTATGCAAGGAGCTTTGAGAAGAATTTTGTTTCGTCTTCCAGATGATGAAGATGATACTGAGCTGAATGTTCTAGCAGTGGCTACACTTTTGATGTCACAGAGGAGGCAAGGGCAACATCAACCCATCCCAAATAAAGTAAAGGAACGTCAAGTGGTGCACAGAAACCGTGTAGATGACGATGCAAGGATGATGCATCAATACTTCAACTTCAGGTGTACTTATAGGCCAAAAAAGTTCAAAGGTCGGTTTGCTCTTCCTCGTCCACTTTTTCTGAGAATTTTAGAGCAAGTTTGTGATTTTGACCATGATTTTCGTCAAAAAACCGATGCTTGCGGTATTCCTGGTCATTCTCCATATATGAAAATGATTTCCGTTATGAAACATTTTGCCAAAGGAATTGCACCAGATTCTCTAGATGATTACACACAAATGGAAGCTAGCACTGTCTACTTTTATGCTAAGAAGTTTATGGATGCAATTATTTGGATCTATAATGGTCGATACATGCGTCAACCTACCGCTCAAGATATTGAGAGGATTTTGGCAGAGAATGAAGCTCGTGGGTTTCCTGTGATGCTTGGTAGTGTGGATTGTTTTCATTGGGCATGGAGAGCATGTCATGTGGATCAGGCAGGATCCCACATGGTCTATAAGTCAATTACCACGATTGTTCTGCAGGCGGTAGCTACATATGATAGATGGATATGGCATGCCTATTTTGGGTTGGGTGGACAGAATAATGATTGTAATGTCTTTCATGCTTCGGGTTTGTTCGATAGAGAACTTAATGGTGTAGCACCTCCTTGTCATTATCAAATCAATGGAAGAAACTACAATACGGGGTACTACCTAGGAGATGGGGCATATCCTATGTATGGTTGTCTTGTGAAAGCATACAAACCCGCATCAAACAATTCGGAAAGTCTTTTAATCGATATCAAGAAGCAAAACGGAAAGACATTGAACGTGCATTTGGTGGTCTAAAGGCTAAGTTTGGTATTATATTGAAACCATGTCGTTATTATAAAAAAATCGGATATGAAGGCAATTATGAGGGGGTGCTTGATAATGCACAATATGTGTGTTGAAATGGAATATCGCGATGAGGAATGGGGGAAGATCACGGGACAAGAACCTCAACCGCAAATTCAAGGAAGTGTAAGGCTACCTCCTCAAGTATTGTACAACCCGGCGCGTTGGGGGGAAATTCGCGAAGAACTCACTACACACATTTGTCTACGACATGGAGATGGGTTGAGAGATGGAGATGTTCCGGGTATAGTGATGGATGATGCCTTGCCGGAAGTTCATGAGGGTACAACCGACGTGGACACCGATGACGACCAATATGACCCTCAAGAAGATGGAGCATTTTATGAGAATGGAGAGTAAATTTCATACTCCATATTTCAATCAAGCACGTTTTCATTAAGTAGACAATTTAATTAGTTCTTGTAATATTTAACTAGAACTCCATAATACTTCTTCATGCACGATTACAATTACATTACATATTTAACTAGAACTTCATAAATACTTCTTACATACGTTTTCATATTTAACTAGAACTTCATAAATACTTCTTCATGCATATCCTTCATAACCAAACATCTCTAAAGCGGTGACATGAATGAACGGCATTCCATATTCCGTTTGGTATAAAGTCATAGCATCTTCACAATTACCATTTGATGCCCTTAATGAAATGAGAAAACGCTTGCAATAAATCTTGATGATTGATATCCGAGTTTGTAGTTGTTTTTTACTTCTTTCATTACCATTGATTCTCACAAATTCTTCAACAAGTTGTACCCAAAAGGAGTTGGTTGTTTGAGACTTGTCGAGAGGATTTGTGTTAATCATGTTAAAACTTCTCACCAAGTCATTGTCTTCGTCAATTGATAATGCAACCATGCTTGAAATTTAAATTAAAAATTTAGGAGTAGAAGAAGAGAGTGAAGCGAAATATGAGTTTGGGGTGGGGATTTTGAGTTCACATATTGAGTTTATATAGAGAAGAAGTGATATGAGTTTGGGCTTCACAATGTATCCATTACGATAAGCGCAGAATGGAAAAGCGAGTCGCGCGGAATCATCCCGCGCATAACTCTACCAGCCGTTAGATCAAAAACTAGTAGTTTCTCTCAACGGCTAGTTTTTAGTCTAATGGATGGTAGAGTTATGCGCGGGATGATTACGCGCCACACGCGGGACAATTACGTGCCACACGCGGGACAATTAAGCGCTAATCTTCACAGCCATCAGATCAAGATGACCGTTGCATTTTCAACGACTCAGATTTAATGCCCGTTTGAAAACTCAATAGTTGTGTTTTCAGGCTTCCCTATAAATTGAGAACCACTTATCCTTCATCCCTCACACCAAAATTAATTGATTCTCTTCTTCATTGATTTTCTTCTTCTTCTTCTTCTTCTTCTTCTTCTTCTTCTTCTTCTTCTTCTTCTTCTTCTTCTTCTATTTTGTTCATACAAAATATGGCACACTTTCAAACAAAAGAGGATGAAGCACTAATTATCTCTTGGATTATAGCAAGTAACGATCCGATTAGAGGAAAAGATCAAAACAAAACTCAAATTTGGAAGAAAATTATGCAAGAGTTCGTTAAAAGATGGCCGGAAGGTACGAATAGGGATAAAAAGTCATTGCAATCAAGGTGTAACACGTTTAGAAGCGAAGTGAGGAAATATGTTTCATTCGTAAGACCTTACTTCCGCAATAAACCTTCGGGATTGCAACCTCCAGATTAACTAAGTACCATTAAAAAAATGATTTTTTTTTTCTTCCAAATATATTTCATTCATTCATAAGACACTAATACATTTTTTTTCATTTTTTTCCATGGTACCGCGAAGGAGCACAAAATTATAAATCATCAGTCGGCAAACATTTTACACATGATTCGGTTTTCCATCTCCTGAAGACCTATCAACCGGATTACAATCCAGAGTTAAATAATGATGTTGGACCTAGCCAAGCAACTCAACCTAGTCAAACATCTCAACCTAGTTAAGCAAATCAACCTAGTACTTTAGCTCCAGAAACTACGGATGAAGATTTGGAGGATATGGCAACGTTTGGAAGCTCAAAATCAACCCAAGGTTCTGATACCTCAGACATATCGCGTAGAAGACGCTATTTCGAACAAACAGATGATGTTATAAGTGGCGGAAGAGATAAGGCAAATAAAAAGGCTCGTGAGGCTAAAGAATCGGAGAAAGCGGATGATAAAATGGACAAGCTAATACATCTTCTTGAAAATTCACAAGCACAAAGGGTGGCAAAGTATGAAACCAAAGAAGCGTTCCTTAAGAAAGATTTGGAAAACAATACAATCTTGGCACAAACCCAACAAAGGGAATCCGACTTGAAGATCCTACGCCAAAATTTGAATGAAGTACAACCTTGGGAGATACCCCTTTACAAGGAATGGAAGAACGAGATTTTGGTTCGTAATGGATTTGATCCAATCCTCTAAATTATGAGTGATATTTTAGTTATTAGAAGTTCATTTTCAAGTTTGAATTAGAAATAGGATTTCAATTTCAATATACTTTTTAAATTTTTAGAAGTAGAATTTTAATTTTAATGTACTTTTTAAATTTTTAGAAGTAGAATTTTAATTTCAAAAAACATTGTAACATTGTTTTGCAATGTAATCAAAAAATTTCTTAGTTTGCCAAATTTTAAGATTTTGAAACAAACAATCGTTGGAACAAATAGTGAAACTTTTCAAAATTCAAAATTTGAAGACATAACTATGTGGTGGTGTAACATGAGTGTGAGAAAACAAATAATGAAAATTGTATAAAATTTAATTAGTGAACTCGTGAAAAGTTAAAAAAAAAGGTCAAGCGCGGAATCATGCAGCGCCAAAGATTTGCGCGTAATGGAAACGCGCTATGTGATTGCGCTGGACCATTCCGCGCAGATGCGTGGAATATTCTTCTGAGCGCTGTTTTGTTCCGCGAAAGTTACTTTTTCAGCGCTGAATCATTCTGCGTATCAATCTAGCATACTACTTCACATGCTAGCAACTGGTAGGAAAGAGAACTAGTGTTAACTTTTTTGTCACACTTTTTTTTTGAATTGCAACACTTATGTACTAATCTAGCACCTCCAATCTAGCCCATAAGACTTAGTCTAACGGATACGACCAGCACACTTGAACAGATATTGTGACGGAAGTCCCAAAAGATCCGTCACATTTGTCTATAATTTTTGTAGTGATCGTAATTAAAAGATCGTAAAACACGAGAGTCATTATTGTTTAAACTTAGTTTTTACGTTGTTTCGTCAACCAACTAGAAATGCACTGGAAAACTACAAAATGATTCAAATCGACCATAGCCAGAGAGAGTACTTTGATACCAACGGTTGACTGAGATTCAATCATTTCAAAAGAATTTTTTATCTTCGCCATGCAATTTTACACCCCCAACATACCTCAACCAAATGCCTGCTCCTGTAGAAAAGCAAATGGATGGCATAATGAGAAGATTTCTGTGGGGTAATGGAAAAAAAAGAGGGTGGGTGGGATGGAAAAATGTCTCTTTATCAAAACAAAGAGGTGGTGTTGGAGTAAAAAATATGAGACTCATGAACAAAGCTTTACATGCTAAATGGATATGGAGATACAATATTGAAAGAAGAGCTTTCTGGAGATCTATTGTGCATCAAAAATTTGGTGGTGCAGTGGAAGCTATTTTGCCAAATGACACTAAAAACTCAGTAGGTAAGAGTTTGTGGTCTGGTATTCTCATATCTAAAAGTATCATTCAGCAGCTATCTACTGTGCATATTGAAAGTGGAAATAGATGCTCTTTCTGGAATGACATCTGGGTTGGTACTATTTCTTCGGCTTAGCTTTTTCCTAATCTTTATAAACTCTCCATAAACAACCATGCTTCTATAAAAGATATGGTGAAGGTGAATGACAATGGAAATGCCTGGGATTTCAATTTCACTAGAAATATCAAAGAAGAGGAACTGTTATTGGTGGCATAAATGTTGGTTCAAATCAATATGCCAAATTTAACTGAAGTTGAAGATGATTACTTATCATGGAATTCTGGAAATGGGTTCTCTGTTAAATCTTGTTATGATGCTATTGAAGTGGCAGGGTTCATAAGATTTCCTCATAAAAATTTATGGAATCCAAGAATTCGTCAGAAGGTATTATTTTTCACCTGGAATTTATGTTATAATGCAGCCCCAACACTTGATTCTTTGCACAATACCATTGTGATCAATGGTTGTATCATGTGTAAAAAGGCAGCTGAATCCAATTCTCACTTGTTCTTGCATTGTGAAGAAGCAAGAAAGCTCTGGAATATTTTCTTTACAAGTTTCAAGCTTGTATGGGTTTTCAGGGAAGATGTTAAGGAAACTATGTGGGAATGGAAGAGATTGAAGGGTAGGTCTTGGAGACATAAACTTTGGAGCATGATTCCTTTTGCAATTTGGTGGGTTCTTTGGAATGAAAGGAATGACAGACTATTTCAAGGAAAATATAAGAACTATAACCATCTTTTGATGGAAGTAAAATGCTTGTTATACAATTGGTCTCTAGGCACTAAGATTTTTGAGAACATTTCTATTCACAGTTTGTTATTTAACTGGCATGGGGTGTTAGGCATTGATTAGTCAGCTCTAGTTTCTTCTCTTTTTGTGTTTTCTGTGAATCTTTTCACAGATTGTATCTTTCTCACTTGGCTACCACTGCTTTGTGGTACTCAAGTTTTTCTTTTAATAAACTTTGCTCTTTCTGAGTAAAAAAAAAAAAAAACATACCTCAACCAAGATTCTCAACTGTTGTTTGGGAATTTACCTTAGGAGTTTGTGATCATTAAAAAAAAAGGTAAAAAGTAAAATCAAATGACCATATGTCTACAATTTGGATTCTTTGTTATCTTTTTCCAAAGACACATCTCTGGCATTCACATGAGCCTCCTATAATTCAAGCTGTAGTTGTGCATGCCTTCTCATCGTTCTTGTCAAAGTTATCTCATTTTAATGTATTTTTTATAGCTCATATGGCAGGGTCAAGAAATCTTTACAAACAGGGAAGAAAAAAAGAGCAACGGCACATTGAGCTGGATTTTTATTTGGTTATATATGCAAAGAGCTGGCCAAAAACGAAATGGGGTGGAAGGAAAGATTTGGAAATCAAAGAGAAGCAGGACAAAATTAAATTAAAAAAACAAATAAAAACAAAGTTCTTGTCTGCAGCTGATGACAATTTATTAGAGATAAACATCATGACCAATAATAACCGTTGCGCAGTTTGTGACCGAAAGTTGGTAAGAGACCTATATTTCAGAAGTTTGTGGGGATTTCGGACTGAAATAGTTGGAAACCACCCTAGAGTTGAGAAGTTGGACAATGGGTGCAAGTTTGACACATCTAGGTGTCTTGTACTGGTTAACTGAAGAACCCTCCCTGATTGCGTAGGCCATGAGCTTGTCAAAGGTACCTATCTCCACTATCTTTATCTCCAAAGGTCCAATTAATTTCTTATCAACCCGGCATTCACGGTATTCAGCTCCCAGGGATTCTTCTAGTAAAAGACAACATTCCTCCATAACCGTCGTCTTAAGTATTGAAAAATTGTTCATATCGCACTGAAGTTCAAAGTAGAGTACATAATGGCCCGGAGTAGCTGACGAAGTTGTATGATGATCAGCAAAACTAGTGTAATCAACAAGCGATGCACTAAGGAATCTCTTAAGATGGGTTGCAGCAACATTCACAGCATTTTGTAGCTCAACTTCATCTGTCTTTTCAGTGTCAATGCTCAAAAGAGTGTTAGTTCTGCGCATAAAGTTGAATTGAGGAGCATTGTTCTTGAATCCAGCGACTCGTAATACGTCTCCAACTCTGTACCTATAAAGTCCTACAAGTATATACATTGGAAAAGATTATGCAAAAGATTGTAAAAGACGAAATTATTGTATGCTCATTATCTCAAGTAGAGTACACACATCATTACCTTTATCTTTATAAATAACTTTGCCACTTACCAGTATAAGTTGTGACAACGAGCTCATATTCATTTCCGAGTTTGACAGTGCTGAAATCGACTAGCTCTTGCTGATTGTTGTTGTTGTCTTTGTTGCTGTGATCGTTAATTATCGGCAAGAACTCAAAGTATGCCACTGTAGGGATAAGGGTGTATGATACTTGATTGGGTTGACACAGAGGGTTAAGGTTTATCCCACAGTAGCATTCCGATAATGAATATGTAGCAGAAACTATGTGGAGTCCACTACTGTAAAATTCAATGTAAGGGATATACTGAGACATGGTTCCCGTAACAACACTCTCAATATATTTAGCGTTGGGCCATAACCTCGATAGGATCCCTTTCCAAGATTCATCTCTCTTGCATTCGAACTCTATCAAATCAGCAAGTTTTGGATTGGGTTTGATGCTAAGTAATTTTGAGACCGCCTTTCGCACCAGCAGATCAGTAATTTTCTTATTGTCTATCCATCCATTTCGAATATCATTGCAAAGAGAAGTCCAGTTTTCCTGAATGAATCTTACGATTGAAACCATACCAGAACCGAAAGGCGCGCCTAGTCGAAGAACTTGATCGTTTTGGTACAGCCCACAAAGCACCTGAGAATACATACTCTGATATGAATCTTCACAATGAATGGCTTCGATAGGACAAGTGTAGTTGTTGAGCGGATTTTTGTTGAATCCATCCTTAAAGTATGATGTCTTGTAGAAGGCTGTACTTGAATAAGAAAGTCCTATTCCTCCTGGTGTCTTGTCTTGAGGAACACTGATCATAATATACATTACTTTCCCTTTGTCTAGACCTGGCATATATTGATCCACTATCGGCATGAAGAGGCTTCGAAAAAAATATCTTCGTTCGTCATCTTCTTCAGTCATCGGTATTCGTTTCCTCACTCCAGATGAAGTTCCTGAGCTGCAAAATAACTGGGAAATGGGTTGGTTACAGAGAATGGGGGGTGAGGAAGTATTACCATTAGAAATTATACGATCGATGTCGGGTTTGAGATCTTCATAAGTGACAACGGGAAGCATCTTCTTAAAGGTGTCACTATCTGTATGACCATTTAAACCTTTCCGTTGCAAGTACTCCACGAGTTCATTTCGAGATAATATTTCAGAGAGAACTCTCTTCTGAATTTCTTCGGCATTAGTTGTGACTTCTTCAATGTATTCAAGCAGTGCCTTCTTGTGCTGATCATAATCAGAAATGACATCAGTAGTTGTAGTGGAATCGTCTGTTGGTGATATTTTCATGAGGATCGATCAACAGCGTTTCTTGGTGTTACTTAGATTACCTTAATGGGTATTAATAATGGATTAGTATTTCGTCTGATAAGCGTCACACTGAATAAGCTAAACTTTTTCTTCTTGTTAAATTACGTATAACGTTAGGTAATAGGATCCGAGATCTTAGAAATGTTTGTTAAACTAATTAATTAAGTTAACTGGGAAATGGAAAATGAGTTTCTGTTTTATATTGACGATAATTATGAGTTTTCATTTGTATTCACATGCTTTGGATTTTACCAAAAACAGATCTCACCTACTCACACTAGTCTCCTAAAATTCAAGCTATGAGGTTCACAGTTGCTCGAAAATCTCATCTTTCCTTCAAAGGCATATCTCTGCACGGCATACAGTTTTCATGTAGTTTTTATAATTCATACATGGCAGGAATCTTTATAAACAAACAAACAAACAAAAGAAAATGTATGCAAAAAGCCAAGAACTGAGTAATGGGACATTGATCAGCTAAATTTTAATATTGTTGTGGCTCCTTATACATGCAAAGAGCCGGCCAAAAACGAAATTACGGGAAGATTTGGAAATTTCTTTTTACTTTTTTTTGCTAAGTCCAAAAATGTTCTCTGAGAGATTCCAACCCAAGCCTACTATTAAAGGAAGATTTGGAAATCAATCAAAGAGAAGCATGACAAAATAAAAATAAAATAAAAAACCAAGTTCACGTGCAGCTGATGACAATCCGTTAGATATAAATTCCCACATGTCTATGATCTGGATTTCATACTTTAACCCGTCGAGTCCACGTGTTTGCTGACAACTAGAACGGTTTATACCAATGGGTTATCCGTGAGCCTTAGAGCATTTCCAACGGAACCTCAATGTGGTTCCTACGTGGGTGTTAATTGACGACATCCTTGAAACGATTTTTCCTTATTTGTAGGAAAGTTAAGATAATCGTCTCCAACGGAAGAACTTAAAAGAGAAACGTGTAGTTTATTTGTAATCATCTTATTGGATGAAAATTAATCTTTTGATTTAGTTTGAAAATTAATGGATGACATGGATTCATCACATCCTTTAAGACAACCTCTAAAACCAGAGGATGGCTTAGAGGATGTCTAAGTAACTGACGTACACATCATCCTCACATTCAGTGTCCACATTCCCGTTGGAGAAGAATTTTTGCAAAAAAGTGGACAAAACATACGTGGCCAAATAAATAGGAAGTACAGGAGCTCCCGTTGGAGATGCTCTTAGTATAGTGGATGTCCAACATTCAATTTTCAAGGGAAAAAGTGTTGGATGTTCCCTTGATTTCACCGAGCATCCAACGGTTTCGTTGGGTGTGATTTGAGTCAATGTAGAGCTGTCAAATGGCTTGGCATCCTAGAAATTTCGAAAACTTCAAACTATTTGGCGTTTTCAATCTCAGCCATCAGATCTTATCTTAAATATTAAAATCTAGAGGTTTTGTTAAAAATACCAAATCATTATTCGTTTTTAATATCAACCATCAGATTATCTTTAAATTTTGAAAATATAGCGACTCTAATCTTTGACACCAAATGGTTTGACGTGTTGCTGATTCAACTTTGAATCACGATAAAACTTAGTCCTTGATTAAGGTGGGGTGACAAACTTTGTGTAGCTTCATGAAATTCTACAACCACACTCTTATGATAATCCACTAGTAATTCAAGACATAAAGAACATAAACTCTCAAATATTATTATGAACAAGACGATATTACAACTCGAGCTATTTGTAAACCCTAATTTAGAATTCACATTCATACAACTTTATCTCCAATATATTACTTAGATTAGAAAAGATCCCAACCATCTTTATGATGCTCTCTTCCCCCTTATATGGGTATTTACATAATGGATGACAGATAATATTACATAGTGGATGACAACTAATAAATCTCACTTTCTCTCCTAATATCTCGCTATCTCTACGCGATATCATTGCACTGATATAAGGAACTCAAACTTTCTTCCACAGAAGGCATCACACTTTCCATGTGAACCTTATCTTCGCATTTCCTCTATTATCACACAGCTATCATGATGTGATCACTTACTTCAATGGTGTCTCATTAAGATTGTATCTTCGCACATGCCATGAACATCTCACAACGCTGTCAGGTGCTCTTAACTCGTTCCACATAGGCGATGCGATATTTCGTATCTACATTTTGCCTTTTCTCGCATTATTCTTGAGAAGAGAGAATGGTAAGAGAACTTCAATCAGCTTTCACATTGATCATTTTTTTAGTATTCGTTATAATCACTGACATAATTCGGTATTCTATGCACAATCACCTACATGTGTTGCTAATCACTTTCTTTTACTGACAAAATTTCTTTCCTTTTTTGACTGGCAACTGCTCCCGCCTGTTCGCATACCCTAATAAATATATGAGAGAGATTATTCTCACACTAATTTTTTTTATTCCAAGTCTTTTCAAAATTCTATTGATGTAATTGTAGAAGTGGTAATAAAGTTTTTCGTTCACTCGGACTTGTGAAGATTATAGTTTAGATAAAATAAACGAAGATAATAAAAACAAACATCATATTTACGCAAAAATGTCACAATGTCGAGAGGTACTGAGACTCCGAATTTCACCAATTTCATATCCTATGGTTCAATATTAATTCTTATACAATTATAGCTCCAAAAATAACAATTATTGACTCTTAGTCTTTGCCAAAGTAGATTTTATAAGACACTAATTCTAAATGGTAAGCATGGTATATCAAAAAACAAAAGCTAAGCATAACCTATCAAACTAAATCACAACTAATTAATTTAAAATCATAATTCAAATTTTATTAATGGATAAAGTCATAAAAAAATATAATAAAATTACCATAGTGATGAAAATTCACTACACCATAACCAAGATTTTCTCACAGTATAACCTGTCACAGTTTATTTTTCAGTCACTGATATACCTATGATAAGTCCTGCAACAATTATAACTGTTGCTAAATTTTGTAATCGTGATAATGAATCTGAATATTTAACTTTTTTTACTAGTCACAATTATATTTGTTGACAATTATCTAGACAATCACAATTATAATCTGAAATGATGTTTCCACCCAAAAATTCCACCACATCTAAAACAACCCCGAATTAATCACTCTTACAATTTTGGTTGTCCCTACTTTCGCAACAGTTATACAAAATAACAATTTTATTTAATTTCTAAATATCAATTTTTATTTTTTATTTTTCTTAATATTAGAAAAAAGGATAAAGATCAAGTCAACAAGCCATGACTTTGTTGGAAATTTGACTTGGAGAAATACCACAACAAAAATATCTGCTTCTTCCGAAGACTGTGAAAATGACCAAACTACCCTTATCGGAATAAGTGCAATAAAAATTTCGAAGACTGTGAAAATGACCATATTACCCTTATTGGACATAAGTGCAATAAATATTATGGAGACTGAAAATGACCAGAATACCCTTATTGAAAATCAGTAAAGTAAATATTACGGACTGTGAAAATGACCATATTACCCTTATTGGAAAAAAGTGTAATAAATATTATGGAGACTGTGAAAATGATCAGACTACCCTTATCGAAAATAAGTAAAAGTAAATACTTTGAAAATGACCATATTACCCTTATTTGAAAAAAAGTGCAATAAATATTTTGAGACTATGAAAATGACCATACTACCCTTATCGGAAATAAGTAAATTAATTCTTACAGATCAGAAAATGACCATATTACCCTTATTGGAAAAAAGTGCAATAAATATTATGGAGACTGTGAAAATGACCATACTACCCTTATCGAAAATAATTAAGTAAATGTTACAGACTTTGAAAATGACCATATTGCCCTTATTGGAAAAAGTGCAATAAATATTATGGAGACTATGAAAATGACCATACTACCCTTATCGAAATAAGTAAAGTAAATACTTTGAAAATGACCATATTACCCTTATTAAAAGAAAAAAGTGCAATAAATATTATGGAGACTGTGAAAATGACCATAATACCCTTATCAAAAATAAGTAAAGGAAATGTTACAGACTGTGAAAATGACCATATTACCCTTATTGGAAAAATGTGCAATAAATGTTCTTAAGACTGTGAACATGACCATACTACCCTTACCAAAAATAAGTAAAGTAATTCTTATAGACTGTGAAAATGATCATAGTACCCTTATTGAAAAAAGTGCAATAAATATTACGGAGACTTTGAAAATGACCATACTACCCTTATCGGAATTAAGTAAAGTAATTCTTACAGACTGTGAAAATGACCATGTTACCCTTTGGAAAAAAGTGCAATAAGTATTATGGAGACTGTAAAAATGACTATACTACCCTTATAAGAAATATGTAAAGTAATTCTTACAGACTGTAAAAATGACCATATTACCCTTATTAGAAAAAAGTTCAATAAATATTATGGAGACTGTGAAAATGACCAAACTACCCTTATCGAAAATAAGTAAAGTAAATACTTTGAAAATGACCTTATTACCCTTATTGAAAAAAAGTGCAATAAATATTATGGAGACTGTGAAAATGATCATACTACCCTTATCAAAAATAAGTAAAGTAATTCTTACAGACTGTGAAAATGACCATATTACCCTTATTGGATAAAAGTGTAATAAATATTATTTAGACTGTGAGAATGACCATACTACCCTTATCAAAAATAAGTAAAGTAATTCTTACAGACTGTGAAAATGACCATATTACCCTTATTAGAAAAAAGTGCAATAAATATTATGGTGACTATTAAAATGACCATACTACCCTTATAGAAATAAGTAAAGTAATTCTTATAGACTATAAAATTACCATATTACCCTTATTTGAAAAAAGTGCAATAAATATTATGGAGACTGTGAAAATGACCATACTACCCTTATTGGAAATAATTAGAGTAAATGTTACAGACTGTGAAAATAACCATATTACCATTATTGGAAAAAATTGCAATAACTATTATGGAGACTGTGAAAATGACCATACTACCCTTATCGGAAATAAGTTAAGTAATTCTTACCGACTGTGAAAATGACCATATTACCCTTATTGGAAAAAAGTGGAATAAGGGTAGTATGGTCATTTTCACAGTCTCCATAACACTTATTGCAAATTTTTCCAATAAGGGTAATATGGTCATTTTCACAGCCTGTAAGAATTACTTTAATTATTTCCAATAAGAGTAGCATGGTCATTTTCTCAGTCTCCATAATATTTATTGCACTTTTTTACAAAGGGTAACATGGTCATTTTCACAGTCTGTAAGAATCACTTTACTTATTTCTGATAAGGGTAGTATGGTCATTTTCATAGTCTCCATAATATTTATTCCCCTTTTTCCCAAAAAGGTTAATTTGGTCATTTTCACCGTCTCCATAATATTTATTGCACTTTTTTCCGATAAGGGTAGTATGGTCATTTTTACAGTCTCCATAATATTTACTGCACTTTTTTCCAATAAGGGTAACATGGTCATTTTCACAGTCTGTAAGAATTATTTTACTTAATTATGATAAGGGTAATATGGTCATTTTCATAATCTCCATAATATTTATTCCACTTTTTCCCAAAAAGGGTAATATGGTCATTTTCACAGTCCCCATAATATTTATTGCACTTTTTTCAGATAAAGGTAGTATGGTCATTTTTACAGTCTCCATAATATTTACTGCACTTTTTTCCAATAAGGGTAATATGGTCATTTTCACAATTTATAACTTTTACTTTACTTATTTCCGATAAGTGTAGTATGGTCATTTTCACTGTCTACATAATATTTATTCCACTTTTTTTCCAATAAGGGTAATATGGTCATTTTCACAGTCGTTAAGAATTACTTAACTTATTTCCGAAAAGGGTAGTATGGTCATTTTCACAGTCTCCATAATAGTTATTGCCCTTTTTCCAATAATGGTAATATGGTCATTTTCACAGTCTATAACATTTACTTTACTTATTTCCGATAAGGGTAGTATGGTCATTTTCAATGTCTCCATAATATTTATATCACTTTTTTTCAATAAGGGTAATATGGTCATTTTCAAAGTATGTAAGAATTACTTAACTAATTTCCGATAAGGGTAGTATTTATTACACTTTTTTCCAATAAGGGTAGTATGGTCATTTTCACAGTCTGTAAGTATTACTTAAATAATTTTCGATAAGGGTAGTATTTATTACACTTTTTCCTATAAGGGTAGTATGGTCATTTTTACAGTCTCCATAATATTTATTGCACTTTTTTCCAATAAGGGTAATATGGTCATTTTCACAGTCTGTAAGAATTACTTAACTAATTTCCGATAAGGGTAGTATTTATTACACTTTTTTTCCGATAAGGGTAATATGGTCATTTTCACAGTCTGTAACATTTAGTTTATTTATTTCCTATAAGGGTAGTATGGTCATTTTCGCAGTCTCCATAATATTTATTTCACTTTTTTCCATTAAGGGTAATATGGTCATTTTCACGGTCTGTATGAATTACTTTACTTATGTCCGATAAGGGTAGTTTGGTCATTCTCACAGTCTCCATAATATTTAAGTTCATCCGAATCAAAAACTCAAGTCTAACTCTAGTAATCTTCAAACCCGGGATGTTCAAATCTGATAAATTTCATCTTCCGTTCAACCGAATGGGAAACTCAGGTCTAACTCTAGTAAAATATTTGAACCTGTGATGTTTAATTCTGACATATTTCGTCTTCAGTTCATCTAAAAGAGAAACTAAGGTCCAACTGTAGTACTCTTTGAACCCGTGATGTTCAATTCTGATATATTTCTTCTTCAGTTCATCCAAAAGAGAAACTAAGGTCCAACTCTAGTAATCTGTGAACCCGTGATGTTCAATTTTGATATATTTCTTCTCCAGTTCATCCAAAAGAGAAACTAAGGTCCAACTCTAGTAATCTTTGAACCCGTGATGTTCAATTCTGATATATTTTGTCTTCAGATCATCCGGACGAGAAACTTAGGTTTAACTCTAGTAATCTTTGAACCCGTGATGTTCAAATATGATATATTTCATTTTCCGTTCATTCGGACGAGAAACTCGGGTCCAACTATAGTAATCTTTAAACCCGTGATGTCCAATTCTGATATATTTGGTCTTCAGATCATCCGGACGGGAAACTTAGGTCTAACTCTAGTAATCTTTGAACTTGTGATGTTCAATTCTGATATATTTCGTCATCAGTTCATCCGAAAGAGAAACTCAGGTCTAACTCTAGTAATCTTTGAAACTGTGATGTTCAATTCTGATAAATTTCGTCTCCAGTTCACCCGAAAGAGAAACTCAGGTCTAGCTCTAGTAATATTTGAACCTGTGATGTTCAATTATGATATATTTCGTCTCCAGTTCATCCGAAAGAGAAACTCTGGTCTAACTCTAGTAATCTTTGAACATGTGATGTTTAATTCTGATATATTTCGTCTGCAGTCCATCCGAAAGAGAAACTAAAGTCTAACTCTGGTAATCTTTGAACCTGTGATTTTCAATTCTGATATATTCGTCTCCAGTTCATCCGAAATAGAAACTCAGGTCTAACTCTAGTAATATTTGTACCTGTGATGTTCAATTCTGCTATATTTCGTCTCCAGTTCATCCGAAAGAGAAACTCGGGTCTAACTCTATTAATCTTTGAACATGTGATGTTCAATCTCAAGTTCATCCGAAAGAGAAACTGAGGTCTAACTCTAGTAATATTTGATCCTGTGATGTTCAATTCTGATATATTTCGTCTCCAGTTCATCCGAAAGAGAATATCAAGTCCAACTCTAGTAATATTTGAACCTATGATGTTTAATTCTGATATATTTCGTCTGCAGTCCATCCGAAAGAGAAACTAAGGTCTAACTCTGGTAATCTTTGAACCTGTGATTTTCAATTCTGATATATTCGTCTCCAGTTCATCCGAAATAGAAACTCAGGTCTAACTCTAGTAATATTTGTACATGTGATGTTCAATTCTGCTATATTTCGTCTCCAGTTCATCCGAAAGAGAAACTCGGGTCTAACTCTATTAATCTTTGAACATGTGATGTTCAATCTCAAGTCCTTTCGAAAGAGAAACTGAGGTCTAACTCTAGTAATATTTGATCATGTGATGTTCAATTCTGGTATATTTCGTCTCCAGTTCATCCGAAAGAGAAACTCAGGTCCAACTCTAGTAATATTTGAACCTGTGATGTTTAATTATGATATATTTCGTCTGCAGTCCATCCGAAAGAGAAACTAAGGTCTAACTCTGGTAATCTTTGAACCCGTGATGTTCAATTCTGATATATTTCGTTTCTAGTTCATCCGAAAGAGAAACTCGGGTCTAACTCTATTAATCTTTGAACATGTGATGTTCAATTCAGATATATTTCGTCTCAAGTTCATCCGAAAGAGAAACTGAGGTCTAATTCTAGTAATATTTGATCCTGTGATGTTCATTTCTGATATATTTCGTCTCCAGTTCATCCGAAAGAGAAAATCAAGTCTAACTCTAGTAATATTTGAAACTGTGATGTTCAATTCTGATATATTTCATCTCCCGTTCATCCGAAGGAGAAACTCTAGTCTAACTCTAGTAATCTTTGTACCTGTGATGTTCAATTCTGATATATTTCATCTCCAGTTTATCCAAACAAGAGACCCAGGTCAAACTCTAGTAATCTTTAAACTAGGAATGTTCGAAACTGATATATTTCTTCTCCAGTTCATCCAAACGAGAGACTCAGGTCTAACTCTAGTAATCTTTGAACCTGGAATATTCGAAGCTGATATATTTCTTCTCCAGTTCATTCAAACGACAAAGTCAGGTCTAACTCTAGTAATTTTTGAACCTGCGATGTTCGAAACTAATATATTTGTTTTCCAGTTCATCCGAACGCGAGACTCAGGTCGAAACTGATATATTTCTTCTCTAAAACCACAAGCTTCTCAAAAGAACACACATGTTGCTCACACACTCCCTTAATCCATATGAGAACCTCAAAAAGAATGGTAGTCTTCCGTGTTTTTAGATGGACAAATCTCAACCGTTAAACCTTTCCTTTCTGATAGACAAAGCTCAACCACAGGACTTGGCCTTATCCCTTTCCCAACTCGTCCCAATTCGCATAAATCATCTCGTCTCTCTGTAAGTAAGAGAAAAAAACTCTATCTTTCTCAGAACCATTTTCACTCAAATCCTCTCGTCTCTTTAACGAAGAAGAAGAAACCCTAACTTTCTCTAAATCTAAATCATTTTCTGCTTCCCTCACCCCATCTTCTTCTCCTTCGACCGAAAACCTAACTCACTCACCCCTAAGTCAAAACTGCAGCCTCCTGAATCTGTTTTTTTTTTTAATCTCTATTTCTTTCTATTTGTTGAATTAGTAAATGTATTTCTCCAAAGAAAATTGAATCTGTGGAGCGATTCATAATATTTTTTCTTTTGATGCTCCGATCTAAGATGAGTTTGTTTCCCTTATCTCTGTAGATCTCTATCGCGTTTCGTTGAATCTTAGTGTTTTAACACAACCCGAGAAATCTTATTGTTGTTTTGGATGATTGAAACAGGATATTGAAAAGAGGGAGAAAGTTCTGCATCCAACTGATATCAATTTTATGCGATAAATTTGAAAAACCCTCGATCCCGAAGACCCATTTTTGTATTTTAATTTCCCTGATCTCATATGGTTTATCTAGGTATTCTATAATTTTTATGTTTTTTTTTTGAATTCCTTAATCTCGAATTCTTTCTCAGTATTCTCTCCCCCTTGCTCAACTAGGGTTTAAAAATTAGATTTGATTATTTTGTTCTTCAATAATTCTAATGTTTGTTTGTTAACAGAGAATGAAAAGTAGGTTTTCCAATTTTCCATTCTAATTGTTCTGAATTGGTTTGTTTTTTTTTTATATTTCAAATTAGGGTCTGAAATTAGTATGTTTATTTTTTGTTCTGTTTGCTATTTCAAAACCTGGCGAGATTGGGGTATACCCAGTTTAATTGGGGTATACCTAATAAGACAAAATAAGGTCATTATGAAGTAAAACCAAGCCACCCCTTAACCTTATATTTTCTAAATGGCTAATATGCCCTTTGTTAATTAACACTAAAAATCTGATTAATTTAACTAATTGAGTTTAAATTAAAATTTTGAAAATCAGTAGATTAAACCTTTCATTTGTCTTATGATTTCGATTTCGATCAAAAAAATTTGATTTTGAAAATGCATAAGGCCGGCAAGGTAATGGTTTGAATAAGCTGCCGGCTGTTCCATAGACGGCAAGGTCTGCTTTGAATAACCTTCCGACCAATGTTTAACCGGCAGGTTCCACTTAGAATAAGCTGCTGACCTTACTACCGCTGGCATTGTCTCGGTTGAAGAACGCGCCGCGTATATAGGAACATGATTTTACGTTCGGCATGGTAAATCTTCCTACAATGCCGGCGGTCGTAAAGTCGGCAAGCAAATATTTTTTTACATGCCGGCTGACATTTGGCCGGCAGGTTATGGATTTATTACATTGCCGACCTTTACTTATGCCAAACAGAAAACATAAACTATGGAAGATGTAATTCACTTTATTCATGTAATTTTGGTTACAACATTGATTGAAACAGAAAAACGAATGCACTTAGCATGTGCATCAAGCCTTTAAACCCCTAGGAGACCCTAGTAGACGAGTTATAGTCTCGTGAGGGCTTACATAGAGGTATACCCATAAAACCTTTACAAAAACTTCTAAAGCCATCAATCTTCCTCCGACGAAGACGATACCGCATACAAGTATTCCGGGTTATCCAACGGGATTCTATCGGCAAAGAAGTGATAGCTTGCATCGAATGTGAATGCTTCCCCCTTTACTTCCATGTAGAGCACTTTCACGGCTTCGTGCTATAAAAACAAGCTTACATTTTTTAGTGGTGTTTTGTTGGAAGATAACACAACATGGGGTACGTAAAAAAAAACCACAAAATTACTTACAAATTGTGCAATGGACAAGGTGAAGGGGCGAGTGTTAAAAATCCGAGGTTGGAGAGATAAAAAAGCAAGTATCGCATTTTCGATTACTAGGTGCCTAGATTGGACTTGTTGAATACTTCTTGCATTAGGATTCCCAAACTCGCCGCTAAATTTTTTGTGTACCCTAGCCCAAAATGTTTTGGAATCCTCCCTTTCGGAGGATTGACGTCTAATTCGATCTTCCCCGTACCAAGCTTTCGTGATTGCCAAATCTTCATTTGAATCAAACGATGCCATTGTTGTTTGTAGAGAGATATTGAGTGAGTTAGATGGAGCGTATGATGATATGAGCTTTGGAGAGTATATGAAAATAGTTGTGTGTTGTTTTGTAGAGAGAAGTAGTGTATTTATAGGATTGTGCCCAAATTTGGCCGTTATAGTGCTCAAGTACAAGTCAATCAATGAAATTGTACTTGCCAAAAATTTGAATTTTGATTACTGGCGAGGTAGGTACAAGTCAAAAACCAGACCCGGCGGGGTCTTAAATTTGTTACCATGCCTTGGTCGTGTAAGATTTTAGGCATCGGGGAGAAAAGTTGTTTTGCAACAAAACCGCCGGACCTATATTGGGTCAATACATTGCCGGCTACGATTCAGATGGAAGGGTTATCATTTTGGTACATGCCGGCTCTGATAACTACACAATTTCCTTTGTCAGGGCCGGCACTCTGACAGTTCACCACCATGCCGGCCCTGGGACAGCCGGCAGGGTAAATTTAAATACTCATTCCACCTTATGCATTAAAATTTTACAAAGCAAAACAAATCATTCATTCAACAACTAGAAATCCAACACTTTTTGTCCAAAATGAAAACACGTCCCATAAACCTTAAAAAAACATTTGTCCACACCATTAACTTAAACATTTGTCAACCATAACATAAAGAAATGAACTATGAAAGCATTCATTGTCTACTACCACGTCCACGACGACCACGGCCCCGTTTTGGAGAATTACCTTCACCACCACGACCACTGCTGCTACCTTCACCACCACGAGTACTCTTTTTATCAGCCTTCATCTTGGCTTGTGCTTCTCTCCTAGATTTTTGTTCATCCTTTACTTGAGCCTCAAGTTGCTTGAACATTTCATTGGCATCCTCATTGCCAACACTGTTAACATATTAAATGTGCTTTCTTTGCTCTTCAATCGACAAAGGCTGTCCTTTTTCTCTCGCGCACAACAGCC
The DNA here is from genome assembly GCA_023529315.1 of Papaver bracteatum. NCBI lineage: Eukaryota > Viridiplantae > Streptophyta > Magnoliopsida > Ranunculales > Papaveraceae > Papaver > Papaver bracteatum. The sequence goes on along the minus strand of JAJJWX010000936.1, from coordinate 32,222 downwards.
TTTAGTTGAATTACCTGTCGGCGCTGCTAGTAGCAGTTACAGAAACTACCTAGCCGGCAGGTTCTTCAAGCTTATACCATTCCGACCAAACCCTAACTAAGAAACCCCGGAAGGGTCGATAAAAAAAACATTACCGGCGTGGCAACTGGAAATTCACAAATTCGAATTTTCTAACCTAATTTGACATGAAAATATGAAATCGAAGTACTAGAGTGAGTTTAAACAAGCCCTTACTTTCTTAAGCGCACCATTTCACGTGTTTCAGTGGGTTCAATTCCTTCTTCTTCAACAGTTTTTTTCTTCAGTTTCTTAGCAACCAAACTTGCAATTCCAGGGTTATATTCATTGGGTTTGCGATTAGTTTCTTTCATACGAGTTTCCTTCTTCCGTGGTGGATCCATTGATGAAGATTAATCGGAGTTTTCTAATCGACGATGTTAACGAATTGATCGACGAGTTTTGGTGGTGGTGGGGGTGATGGAGCCGGTAGGGTAGGGTTGTGGAGGAGAAGAAGAGAAGAAGATGAAATGAAAAGAAAAATTAAAACTGATTTAGGGTAATAGGTTTTAAAGGATAAGGGTATTTTTGTAACTTACCTATTAGGCCTCCCCCTAAAACCCACAAAAAATGTCCCTTTAAAATTGGGTATACCCTAATTAATCTGGGTATACCCCAATATCGCCAGGTTTCAAAAGAGTCTGAGAATTAATTTGGTTTTTGGTTCTTCAACTGTGATGGTGATTCCTGAGTTGCGCAATTTTTCGCTTTTGTCTTAATTTTGTGGGTTTAAATCTTAATTATTTATGGAAGTGGTTGTTAGGGTTTACTATGATAGCTGGCTACTCCAGCAAAATTTGGTGCTTTTCTTCTCTTAACTTATTGGTGATTTTCTTTACTAGAAACTATTCTGTATTTTTAACATAGAAGCCTTCTGAATTTCAACAATTTTGAGTTTCTCATATGTAAATTTTTACGACTTCAATTGTTCCCTTGAAGCAATATTAATTCATTGCACTAGATACCTTTTATAATATCGGTCGCTCAATTGTTGAGATTGAGAAAATATTTGGAGCATAAATCTTCAAACAGTATATAGATTTTTTGATTTATTTTAGTTTTAATAAAATATTCTGGTTGATTGCCGATGATGATTAAACATAGACCTATAATGATAGCGGAGATGACCGCAAAATTATAACATCTAAAGGGCTGAGGCATATTGAATTGATTTGTTTGATTTTGTGTTATTTGCTTCATCTGTTCTATGAACATTGTTGTAGCTAGGTTAATCAATTCTACTGGCATAATTTTGTGGTGAAGCGATAAAAATTTGTTGTCCTCGCTATCTAGTGCTTGTTGCTATGTTGCATTTTATTGTTTGTTTATTAGGATTTATGAAATTTTTACATGTCAGACTTCATTGGTTTTGGATACAAGATATATGAGAAGACATTTCATTATTCTGAGCAGGCACTAATCTTCTGGAATATGTGAAATGTACAACCACCCTATCCATATTTATTCGTACAGCTCAGGTACCGATCTATTTAATGTTAATGATCTATGGTCCTATGTTACAAATTACATATATTCTCTTCGGCTAAGTTATCACCATGGGAACCACTAAAAGTCACTTGTTGTTCCTCGCAGACTGGCCATTGGTGCTGGCCTTTGGTTGAGCAGTCTTCAGGGGGTAAGTATGAACTTTTTCTGTCTCTTATTTCGTGTGTTGGAATTCTCACTTGGGTCTATATTGGTGTGGAATTCACACTTGGGTTTGTGTTGTTGTGAGCTAACTCATTTCTTATTTACTTGTTTTTAATGTGAAACAGGCAACGTTGATAGGGATCAACTAAAGGCTGCTATTAAGGCTCAATAAAACCATCTATTCTTATATATCAAACATATAGCTATTGGTAGATTATCTGCGATGAATGTATAGTTGTGTTTATCCCACTAAGGATGGTAGTGTGGTAAGTATGTACTTATAGATCTGTTTCTTGTATATTCTCGTTTCTTTTTTTTTTGATAGTCATGTATTCATAATGTCCTCATTATGTGATGGTATAATCATTGATTTAGTTATGTGTTTTTCAGGAAAGAAGCATTTAGGGTTGCAAGTTGAGGCATAAAAGACAATTCACTCGGATTGGTAACTGTTATGATGGAGATGGAAGCCTAATATGGGTGTAAAGGTGTATCTTTTGTTGAGCTTGTTTATATAAAATACTATTGTCTCTGTAACTTGTTTTGCATCCACTTTATTAATCAACTACTCTAGTCAACTCCTCATGAATTACTTCATCGTCACCGACTGCACATGGTTTTCAGGTTCCTGTTTCTACACCAGGACTAACAAACACTTTGATGATTCTTGTATGCTCACTAGTTGGATTCAACCAGTATTTGGGGTAGAAAATATAAGGCAAGTTTTGTTGTTCTTTTTCTACTTAATCTTTTCGTATGATATGTTCCAAATTATTCTGCCAATACTCTATTAGAAATGGAAAATATTTGAAGTGTTTTTTGTGGGCAATGGAATATATTTTGTCAGACTTTAATCAGTTCTCGTTCATTTTATCAACTTTCTCTAATGTTATTCCATTTCTTGGTTTGTTTTGGTTTGTGTTATAGTTGCTTTCACAAGGTGTTGATCATCTTCATGAACTGCTAAGTAGCTTCATTTTGTTACGCTTATACATAAAATTTGAGGATCTTTAGTGAAGTTGTACAATTTTATATGTAGATTTAGGTTCGATCAGGTGTGGTTTGAAACTCTGAAATCATGTCATCTTTTATAATATTAATTCTTTTTGTCGAACTCACGGAGATCAAGGGTCTTTCTTTATGTACAAGTTTAAGTGCGTCTCTACTGATCTATTTATCGATTTATCAAAAAATTGTTAACTACTTGTTAAGCCATATCCTTATGGGTGAAATCCCCTCCTATGATAACGATGGTTGGTCACTGTGAAAACCAACGGTCTCGAGTGGCTAAGCTTTGAGTTGCTTCTTCGACTTGTTGAAGTTGAAAAGGTTAGCAAGAATTATAATACTCGTTTTGAATGTCATTTAGAAGCCAATTTGAATTCAAAAAGCGACTTCATTTTTTTGAGCAGTTTTTTTATTTTTTGCTTCTTGCTTCTGATAAGAACTTTTTTAATTGTTATATATAAAGTCTCCCCTTTGGCCCTTTCTATTCAGTATAGCTTTGCTAATATTTGATTTTAGTCTGCAACATTACAGGTTCAAGTTGCTTTTGGTCATAGAGGTGCGCCTATATTTTATGAGGCCAAGTGGGAACTCAAAGAAAGTGTCTTTGGGACAAAGAGATGGTTAATGTGGAGACTGATGGAAGATCTTAGAAGTATGGGTTTATTTTTATTTTTTTACTTTAATTTTTATGTATATCTTGTAGGTGCTGTCAATAATTTTCATGTATATTGGTATGTGAACTAATATGTCCGACCGTTTTTTGTAGGAATCATGAAGATAAGAATAAAATCTCAGTAATATGGAGCTTTTAATCTTGTTGAGCTTCTGTCAAGGTATACTTGCTCACTTCGAATAGTTTTCTGTATGGCTAATAATGCAGCTGATTTTTTCGTCACTTTTGGATTGTTAGATCTGAAGTTTTATTTGATCTATGTGACACCTACATCCCCCTACTACTAATAAAAAACCAAGTTCACGTGCAGCTGATGACCATCCGTTAGATATAAATTCCCACATGTCTATGATCTGGATTTCATACTTTAACCCGTCGAGTCCACGTGTTTGCTGACAACTAGAACGGTTTATACCAGTGGGTTATCCATGAGACTTAGAGAATTTCCAACGGAACCTCAATGTGGTTCCTACGTGGGTGTTAATTGACGACATCCTTGAAACAATTTTTCCTTATTTGTAGGAAAGTTAAGATAATCGTCTCCAACGGAAGAACTTAAAAGAGAAACTTGTAGTTTATTTGTAATCATCTTATTGGATGAAAATTAATCTTTTGATTTAGTTTGAAAATTAATGGATGACATGGATTCATCACATCCTTTAAGACAACCTCTAAAACCAGAGGATGGCTTAAAGGATGTCTAAGTACACTACACCATATCCTGTATTTTGCAACATATCAATTTCGGGGTGTGCAACGGATATTGACGTTGCGCAATGGTGCAACGTCAATATCCGTTGCACACCCAAAAATACGTTGCGCAAAATAACTAATATCGGTTTATTAAATGAAGTTAATGGCATTTATGTAATATCATATATTTCCATGGGCCTTTAGTAGTTTCTTTTTAATCTCAGATATTATTTTCTTTTTTACAAAATTTTAAAATTAGTTCACAAAATTCATTCTCTATCTCTCTCTCTCAGAGAGTTTTTCTCGCATAGAAAAAAAAACGGATCAAAGAAATTTTTCTCTCTGAATCAAAACTCAGAGATCTCTTTCGCTTTACTGACCAAATTACAACCTTTCATTTAGTAATCGAAACCTAGAAATCTCGATCTATTCTCTAAAAGTCTTGAAAAATTCCTAAACCTAGAAAATAATTTTGTTCTTGAAATCCAAAATCAATTCATCATCTAATAGTTGATTGCTTATGTTGATTATCATCAGGTATAAACCATTAATTATCTGCTACTACTGTTTTTTAATTTTGATTTTGTTGGTTGTATTTTGATTTATTGTTTGACCTAACTCTGTGAAGTTGGAGTCTTACTGCATGTATAATTTTCGGTGTTCTTTTTTTACAGTATGTAATTTTAAAGCATGGGGTGTATTTAAATTTCACTTTAGTGTGTTTATTGAAGTTGATTTGGTGTTTTGAAGTAAGGAAGAAGTTCTATTCCTGATTAGTTCGTATTTAGTTGTAGTAGAACCAAATTTTGTGCGGTAAGAACCCCAATTTTCTTCGGTTTTACCTTAAATTTTTATTTGATACTTCAAAGTTATAGATTCAAGCTTAGACTTTCTGTAAAAAATAACCCTAGATTTGTTTCTCATCGTTGATATTTAAGGGTTTCAGTTTGATCTGTTTCCAAGTTAAATTCGATCTCTTTCTTATTTATTTCTTGTTTCAGTTACCATTGATGTAGCTAGATTTTCATTCATTCGTAAGGGCATTATTAATTGTGTTTATTTGTAGTTCAACCTTATCTATGTAGTTTTTGTAACTTACATCAATTTTGGCATTTCAGTCTAGTTATGCGTATTTAATAAAGATATTATAACATCATTTACATTAGCTCATAGATGTTTGATTATCAATTTAATTGTGCGTGTTTGTTACACATATTATAGCATCGATGGATAAGAGTTGGAATTAAATTTCGTAGGAGTGAGGATGCGTTCTGCGAGGGAGTCATAAGCTTCCTAGACTTTGTGTTTGGGCGTATACAACCTGGGATGGAATCAATTCGTTGTCCTTGTGTTTACTGCAACAACAATTGCTACTGTTCTCGAGATGAAGTGCATCTACATATATTGCGTCATGGGTTCATGAAAGGATTTACAAATTGGATAAACCATGGGGAGGCAGAGGTAAGGGAACCTTTGGAATTTAATAATATATGCTATTTGGAATATACTATCGAACATGTATATAGCTTGTGAATGGTTGTTACTTTAGTCTGGAGCATATGTGAATTTTCAAAGTGATATCACATTTTAGCTATGGATGAATTTCCAAATGAGGCTTTGTATATCACATTATTTTTTCCTTTTCACATATATACATATCAATCCAAATGAGGCTTTATTGATTTGGATAGATTGTCTAGTCTTCTTTGTTGCCAATATCTTTGTTAATGAAAGCATACTAGTCCTGGTTGAGTTTCTGTGATCTGATGGCAGTGGCACCGAGTCTGGATATATTTCTGAACTCTCAATGATCATAAATGATGACATAAGTGATGACACTGGGATTGAAATTATTAATTATTACTATGCAAACCTTGTTTATTTAATTAACCTTGGATATATTCCTGAACTCTCAATGATCATAAGTGATGACACTGGGATTGAAATTGGAGCAGTTGTGACGATCTTTGATGCTATCCAAGCTTTGGAGGAAGGAGAAAATAATGGGCCTAACTCAACAGGCAATCTTGTATTCAGCAAAATTTCTGACCATATGAAGAAAGTTGAGTCAGAGTTCGTCCGCAATTTTGCGAGTTTGGGATGGAATTTGGTCATGGCACAAAGGAATCAGTTACCCTCAGATATTGCAACTATACTTCTCGGAGCAGGTTCATCCCTCATCATACTTAGTGGATCCAAAAGAATGAAAGTTACGTTAGAGGAATTCTTAAGTAGTCCACCTTGTAATTCCAAGTTGGGCCTCAGCGAACATTTTTTCTTCTCAGAGTGGATACGGATTGATGTTTGAGACATACCGAGCAGCACCACCCCCACTCGGGAATGCCTTGGCATACCTCAATTCTGCTTTCTTGGCCGAGGTTTCACTGTCTAAATTATCTGGTTGTAGTGTCCTAGAAAGGCTTCACTTGGATTTTGGTGCTTATGGGACAAAAGCATGCAATAAGAGTAAGAAAGGTTGAAGAATTTTTAGTCGGTAGATCCCTTAGTAAAGATGTTCTGCTTGATGCCATAAATATTCTTAGATCCACAATAATACCTGATGAGGGTACTTCAAGTCCTACTTTCCGGTCTAGCTTGGCTGTCAGTTTTCTCTTTGATTTTCTTCACCCTCTTATTGAAGTTAATACTGCGATTCTGAATGATGGCTTGACGAGAGATACTAATTCATCAGTGGTTACTTCTTCCAAATGCAACAATAATTTTAATCAGCGGCCACATGTCAAAAAGGCGGGTTTGGTCTCTTCTGGGAAGCAAGTCATAAAAGTCAGTAGGGAGTTTGATCCAGTTGGTCAGCCTACTAAAAAAGCTGGAGTCGAGAATCAAGCTTCTGGTTTGTTATATACAAATTTACTAATTTAGAGATATTATTTAAACTATTTCCTGCAGTTCCTTTTCTTCTTAGTGTTAAATGGATTTTTTATTCTTGTTGTTGTTACACTTGTCACTACATCCTCTAAGCCTTTTCTGTTGCTAGGTTAATTTGTAACTTGATCGTTTTATTTTTAGAAATCAAAGTTCAAAGATAACACGGAAGCTTATTACTTTACAGTTTTTATTTTGCATTTAGCATGCAGCTGAAGTTGCTGATGGGAAACTTTATATTACTGGAGGAAGTCGCAATGGATGATATCTTTCTGATATTCAGGTATCAGACATGACTTTCCCCCTTCTTTTTTTTTACTTCATGTAATAATAGGTTATTATTGCAGGTACTTCATCTTAGATCTTTGACGTGGTCGAAACCTAAACTACACATGGATCAAGTATCTGATCAACTGGTTGACAACAGAGTTCAGGAAGCCCTTCCTGCCACATCAGGTCACAGGTAAGCATTTCAACACTTCTACGAAAGATATTTTATGCCCCTGAGATCCCTGTTTCTCTTATTTTTGTGTCTAATAATTTTCTCCATGCATCCATTGTCTCCCCATTATGTAATGCCTTCGACAGGTCAAGTGGGGAAGCAGGCTTCTTTTTCTACGTGGACATTCAAAAGAGTTATCCGAAGTCGTAACTGGTTTGTACTTGAGCCACGTTTATTCTTCCATCTATTTGTCTCATAATATTTACCTTATTATTGGGTTTATGCTTATACCTGGAGTATTTGTAGTTCGGTCAATTGACCTAGAGACCTTCAATTGTTGCATCATGAAGACTTCAGGAAAAGAACCGGTAATTCACCCAATTTACTTAGTCCATGTCTGGTGTTAATTCACATTTCTCTTAATCCAAAATGTTGGTTCTAATCAATATGTATTCTTTCTCAGATAGCCCGTGGAGGGCAATCTGTAACACTAGTTGGTTCTAGATTGATAATGTTTGGTGGAGAAGACAGTAGCAGGCGTAGCGGTTCTAATCGTATGTCACTGTACATCTGTTTTATCATCTACCAACTCCAGTCATTGATTTGGAGGAGTTTAATCTTTCTTTTGGTTTTACAATCAGACACCTCCATCTCCGAGATTCGACCACACAGCAGCCATACATACAAACCGATACCTTCTAATTTTTGGTGGCTGTTCTCATTCGGCGTGTTTCAGTGATCTACACATATTGGATTTACATACTGTAAGTGAACCAAATTATATTTAATACGAAAATCAACATTCTAAAACCTTCCAGATTTGTAGACAAATTCACATTAGTTTTGAACATGTTCCAGCATAGTCATAGCAAAACAATACACATAAATTAGAGTTAGTCTTGGATCATCATGTTTCAGTGATCTAGTTCAATTCTGAATTCCTTGTTGCTTGATCGCTCAAACTAATGAGATATTCGCATGTTGCAGTTGGAATGGTCCCAACCACACATTGAGGGTGATCTCGTGACTCCTAGGGAATGTCATGCTGGTATCACCATAAATGAGGATTGGTACCTAGTCGTTAGTGGAGATTTTAGAAGTGGTAAGATAAAAAGTTAGGTTCAGGCATGGCGATACATTTGTTTCTACCTCTTTGTGGATTAATTTAATTCTTGTTCGCAGGTGTTTCGGATACCCTCATGATAAACATGTCGAAGCTTGTATGGTCAGTGGTTACAAGTGTAGAGGAACGGGATCCACTTGCGAGCGAGGTTTCTTATATGCTGTGTTGCTTTTTTAGGTTCTCAATAGGGCTATTCAACATTGTAATTTCTTGATGTTGGTGTTCTGTAGGGACTGACTGTTTGCTCTGAAATAGTATATGGAGAGAAAGTTCTGGTTGCCTTTGGAGGATACTATGGGAAATATAACAATGAGGTACACAATATAGTAGAGGTCTTACCTAAAAGAATGTTTGGTTGAAGTTGTGTGGCTATTAAGGTCCTATATATTATATGTGTGTTCTCCATGGTGTCTATATTGCACCATTCCTCTGCTCGAGTACCCAATGAACTTCGCAATGCGTGTAATTGAAGCTAGCGCTCTCGTTATTGATCCTAGTTTCTCTGCTGCCAACACACTGCAGGTGTACGTCTTGAGAACCAAACCCAAAGATTTATCAAGGCCTAAGATTTTTCAATCAGCTGCAGCAGCAGCTTCTGTTACTGCTGCATATGCTTTGACTAGTAGTGGCGAAAGGAAGATTGATATCAGAAAAAAAGAAGATGCAAATTTCCAAGAAATGGAAATTGAAATGTCTCCCGCAAGAAGATTTCACAGTTGAGTTTTCATAGTAATAATTAACATTTAAAGGAATATATCTAAGGTTAATTAAATAAACAAGGTTTGCATAGTAATATCATATATTTTTCCAGGGAGATCACATTTCTCCAGGAGTTATACCACTAGCGATCAAGGATTTTTTCAACACAATCCAAGATGTAAGTTTGTCCAGCATTTGTGACATTAATGTGAAGTTGTACTTTGTTAGGTCAAATGTTCAAGCGTTCATTATTTCCTAACAAATTTATCTTCTCCTTGTAGACTCCAGGAAGGGAGTTCTTACTTCGAGTTTCTTACCTCGAAATCTATAATGAGGTAAGTATAAGTAGTAAAATACAGTTATAATTTGATATGATATATTTCATTCTGGGTGGTGTAGTAACTTCAAACCCTTATATTTCATTCTCTCGTACACTCAGGTACAGAAGTGGTGGAATCTCTCAATTACATCAGTCTGGAATACAGTAGTGTGGCTGATGCTCTTCAACTTCTTTATCAAGATTGTAAATTCAACTGCACAACGGTATGTTAAGAAGCATCAAGATTGTGAATGGAGAGGATCTGCTGACAGTTGCTGGAAATGAACAACTGGTGGTGATATAAGTGTTGAATGAGGTTTCTGCGGCGTCAGTCATATAGGATGGAAGATGGTTGCAAGTGCCAATGGAGTAAAGAAGGATTGTGAATGGAAAAGAATAAAAAAGAAACAGAGCTGTGGTTTCAAATTATAAAGACGCTGTTGTTGGATTGAAGGTTGTTGTTTCTTATTAGTTGAGCTGTTGTGACAGTAGAAGAAGGACCTGAGATGGAGAATTGAGTCAGAGAACGAGATTCAGAAGGATTGAAATTGTGAAAGTTGAATCATTACCTGAGTCAACAAGAAGTAGTGGGATATGGAGTTGTACTTCCGGAGCTCGTGCTGTAGTCGTGAATCAGAAAACTAAGGGGAATAGAAAGTGGCAGTCAGTGTAGTTAGCAGTGACGAGATTCTGGAGGGCAACAAATGAACATGATGAGTAATGGTGCTGTGTTTGTTTTGCAGCAAAGCGAAGAAGACTCTCGGGTGGACATAAATTAGAAGTTGGTCCATGGTGCAGCAGTGACGATGGAGAATGGTCTGTTGTCAGGAGGAGTTTAGAAGATTGACTACTGGCAGTATGAAAACTTGCATAAATCATGCCAAGATGATTACAAGATATATATGAATATATCTTGATGGATTGTGATATATTGGGTCTTTTAGTTGATCTACAATGGTATATGAATGTGCATAATATATTTTCAGGTGCAGAAATCCGTCGGAATTATCGTCGGAATTTACTTTTTTTAAATCTGTAAACGGTTTTGAAACGTATATAAGTGTTTCTCAAATTAGATTAATACGTTGCCTAAATTATTGTAACCGTTGCACAAATTAAAGAATCCGTTTCTCCACAAACGTTGGTAATCTATTTTACCAACGTTTAAACGTTGCACAAATTAATTTGACCAACGGATTTTGGCGTTGCACCAAAATTTGCTACGCCATATTCCCAACAGATATTAGCGTTGGCGAAATTCATTTTCAACGCGTATATCCGTCCCAAATCGGATGTTTTGGTGTAGTGGTAACTGACGTACACATCATCCTCACATTCAGTGTCCACATTCCCGTTGGAGAAGAATTTTTGAAAAAAAGTGGACAAAACATACGTGGACAAATAAATAGGAAGTACAGGAACTCCCGTTGGAGATGCTCTTAGTATAGTGGATTTCCAACATTCAATTTTCAATGGAAAAAGTTTTGCATGTTCCCTTGATTTCAACGAGCGTCCAACGGTTTCGTTGGGTGTGATTCGAATCAATGTAGAGCTGTCAAATGGCTTGGCATCCCAGAAATTTCGAAAACTCCAAACCATTTGGCGTTTTCAATCTCAGCCATCAGATCTTATCTTAAATATTAAAATCTAGAGGTTTTGTTAAAAATACCAAATCATTATTCGTTTTTAATATCAATCATCAGATTATCTTTAAATTTTGAAAATATAGCGACTCTAATATTTGACACCAAATGGTTTGACGTGTTGCTGATTCAACTTTGAATCACGATAAAACTTAGTCCTTGATTAAGGTGGGGTGACAAACTTTGTGTAGCTTCATGAAATTCTACAACCACACTCTTATGATAATCCACTAGTAATTCAAGACATAAAGAACATAAACTCTCAAATATTATTATGAACAAGACGATATTACAACTCGAGATATTTGTAAACCCTAATTTAGAATTCACATTCACTCAACTTTATCTCCAATACATTACTTAGATTAGAAAAGATCTCAACCATCTTTATGATGCTCTCTTCCCCCTTATATGGGTATTGAATAATGGATGACATCTAATATTACCTAGTGGATGACAACTAATAAAGATCACTTTCTCTCCTAATATCTCGCTATCTCTACGCGATATCATTGCATTGATATAAGGAACTCAAACTTTCTTCCACATAAGGCATCACACTTTCCATGTGAACCTTATCTTCGCATTTCCTCTATTATCACACAGCTATCATGATGTGATCACTTACTTCAGTGGTGTCTCATTAAGATTGTATCTTCGCACATGCCATGAACATCTCACAACGCTGTCAGGTGCTCTTAACTCGTTCCACATAGGCGATGCGATATTTCGTATCTACATTTTGCCTTTTCTCACATTATTCTTGAGAAGAGAGAATGGTAAGAGAACTTCAATCATCTTTCACATTGATCATTTTCTTTAGTATTCATTATAATCACCGACATAATTCGGTATTCTATGCACAATCACCTATATGTGTTGCTAATCACTTTCTTTTACTGACAAAATTTCTTTCCTTTTTTGACTGGCAACTGCTCCCGCCAGTTTGCATACCCTAATAAATATAGGAGAGAGATTATTCTCTCACTAATTTTTTTTTATTCCAAGTCTTTTCAAAATTCTATTGATGTAATTGTAGAAGTGGTAATAAAGTTTTTCGTTCACTCGGACTTGTGAAGATTATAGTACCAAAGATAATCACTAGAGGTCTTAACCCATGCCGTAACGTCACGGGCATAATTTTTATTTAGTTATTAATTTTCCGACATATGAATATCAAATATAATATGTATTAATATCAAGTTTACCCTTCTTATCGTTGCAAAAGTAAAGGGAAACCCGATTGATATTTTTATTCTTCACTTCACATCCTTTCTAGCATTTTCCGCCTTGACATCCTACCATACTATGTCTCTCCTTTTTCGAGTTGTATCCTCAAGCCAACAATGAAATTATATCGAAACTAATTTTTACATATTTTGTCCCAAAAATATATATATTATTTGATATGTTTTTTAGTTTAAAAAGATATCTTATCGATCTTTTGAAATGATATTACCTTTTTGCATCTTTCTTATATTTAGTGAATGGTGTTAGGATGTTCATGGAAAATAGGAACCTACTATGGGACCGACAACATAGTACCGATCATGTCCCCACTTGGCCACCTTTGGATATGAGGTGTGTGGTTTTAATCTAAAAGGCCTCAGCGCTACGTAAGGAGATGCCCAAGTTTATTAAGATCAACATGTACTCCTCTTTCTTCCATGTGGGACTATCCCTAGCTATAATTAAGTGGTTTATCGTGCCACATACTCCAACAATCTCCACATTGACGATATTAAACCACTTCACCAGTCCAATCAGACTTCACCATATGATTACCATTTGTATATGCTACCCATCGATCAGGATTATTGTCACTATGCGCCCTACAATCATACTTCACCTTGAGTTAATGAGAAGGCAAGCACCAACTCCAGCTTGAGAATATCCTTGCCCACATAGAACCCTAATACTTGAGAGTTAATGTGTGAGACACTAACTCCACCTTGAGCGCCAATTCATCCTTGAGCATTGCCTTTCCGATCTAGAACCCTGGTCCACCTGGGTTAATGAGTGAGACACTAACTCCACCTTGAGCGCCAGTTCAACTTTGGGCCTTGCCTTATTCACCTTGAGTTTGATTTCACTTGCGCCCTAAACCGGGTGACATACACAACCACTTCAACGTTCGAACAGTAGCCCCAACAACGGGTTCTGATACCAATTATTAGGATCTTCATGGACCATCAGACACTACTCATGGCCCAATCACATTACACGAAACCCCACTTGACCACCTTGGGATAAGAGGTGTGGGGTTTTTAACTAAAAAGCCTCGGTGCTATGTATGGAGAAGTCCAAGCTTATTGTATGTTCTTAATATTTCAATGATGATGACATACTTAAAATCTAATTCATTCACTTAATATATTATACTTTAAAATGTTAACTCATTTCCGATGGTAATCATTTTACCCACATACGATGTAGTTCTAGTTTTTCAAAATTCCCATAAATATTATGTACGTAATTCAATTTGGCATGAAGAGTTCACCGAATGGAATATAGGTAATGGCTTGTCCTTTCGTAACATTGTGGCCTTTTCAACATGCTTGGATCCGAGTTGGTAAAAATCACCGAATTTATGGGTTCTCGGGCGAGAGTAATCTAGGTATGGGCTACCTCCTAAAACTGCTAATGGATGTCCACATCAGTTTTAGTTGAAAATCCCACGTTATCGGATAACTACAATGACTAAGTGGGACAGTATTGGAAAAGATCAGGTCCTTAAAAATGGTATTAGAGTCGACCATGGGTTACATGTCGAGGGAGAAAGAGTATGCTTGACTGATTGAACATATTCCAGGGTCTCATGAGTGAGAAAAAATGCCAGAGTCTAGGATTGAACATATTCCGTACCCGAGGACGTCTCCAAATTAAGTTGGAATAGAGGTATGGTTTTTCATTCGCTAACACCGAGACCTTTTTAGCATAATTGGCTTCGTAGTTGGCAAAAAATCTTTATAGTTAAGCATGCTCGTTATTGAGTAATCTTGGGATGGGTGACCTCTTAAGAAGTTGTTGCTAGATGAACGCATCGGTTACCATTGAAAACTCAATACTATCAGATGAACGCAGTGGCTTAGTAACACTAGTGGAAAATGGATTTAATAAGTCTGATTGAGATTTATAAATAAGACTACCCGGCCCATTCTTTATTTTTTTTGGCTTCCAAAGGCAGTCCTTTCTATGACCCAAAATAAAACAAGCTTTCGTGGAAGACGTAATACTAAGGGATAGTTTAGTAAATGGTGGAGCTTCTAGAAGGCTTATGGTTAAGTCCGAGTGGGGATCTAGTTTCTATGGTCCCGCCAAGATTTGGTTCCTTTATATCGGTCTTCCTTCGCTCCATCACTCCTCTATCTCTTACAAAGATTCGCATCTCGAAGTTTTTACTCCAAAACGATGAAAATCCAAACCAAAACCTATTCTCCGCGTCAAAATTATAGACTCTCTTGATCTTCTTACCGATTCATCTTGAAAACCTAAGTTTTTACATCATAACCAACTCAAAATCATTTGTTACTCCATGAAAAATGTCACTGTGTTCATCGATGGAAGATTTTTAATCTACAACTCCAATTGCAATCTGAAAATATTATTGGTAATGAAAGAGCGAGATCAAGTGAGATTCAATCTATGAACTTTTAGATCTAAATCAAATGTTTTTGGGTTTAATGATTAAGCTACATAACCAGATGGTGAAGGAGGAATAATTAGTAGTCTTAGAGATCAAAATCTAAGAGATGGGTTTTTTTTCCTCGTTAATTTTGTTATGCGAATCGCAATTTTCCTTTTAAATTTTATGTAGATTGTTACTGAAGTGTTGTTCTTTGTTTTATCATTCGTAGGTTACAGGATATCTTATCTAATGTAAAGAGAATTCTAAAACTTAAAGTACGGTTTGGCTGGTGGTGGGAAGGATTTGGATGAACAGATTCAACAACTTCTAAGGTATAAAAACATTATTACTTTCCTTTGATTTCAATTTCTCAATTTGATTTCAATTTCTCAAATTAGGTTTTCTTTCTTTTTAATTGTTTTTTTTTGTGGTTTAAATGTGGATTTGGGTTATTTTTGATTGATTTGAATTGTTTAGGTTGTTAGTAGTCATTCAATTTTTGTTTCAGTTCTCAATTTCTCTACCCGTTTTCAGATATGGGTTTTCATGAGTGGATGAAATTTGTGCTTGGGAGGGATTTTCCTTCCGTTTTATTTGTATGTTTTTGTTGTTGTGGTGGTGCTTTTGTGTTTGGTTGGTTGTAGGTATATGGTTATGGTGTGCATTGTGGTGTAGGGTAGGTTATAATTGGAGTTTGAGTTCAGGATGTAGATTTTGATTAGTGATACCTGGAACTGTAATTTGACCAGTTTTTCTATCGTATATGTTTTATATTTCGGGATTTGTGAGCCGTAAAATCAGTTCATTGATATTTTGTAGTAGCAAGTTTTAATTTACATAAGCAAAGATGGTAAGCTTTTTCAGACTATTTTTTTTGTTTCAATATGGTTTTGTAACTGACCCATTTCTCGATACTCTTTTGTCATTTAATCTGTGGCAGGTTGAAGTTTACTGACTTAAGAGCTTCGTCGGATCATGGACCCGAAGCATAATGTCGTGAAAATATCCGTCATTGCTCATGTGGATCATGGTATGCAACTGTATAGTATCAATGTTGCAATTTGAGTTTGTGTATACAATTGACTAGTTTAGGCGATATTGGTATGTTTCTTTTGCAGGAAAATCAACACTTACCGATTCTCTTGTGGTCCGCTGCTATCTATTGGTATCTCTCTCTTACAAGATGAGTGATGGGTTTGTCCAGTTCATATGAACCCATCAAGCAGATCATTACCTATAGTTACATAATTTTCTCTTATGGTTAGTGATGTTATAAATCATTTTCTTTTATCATTTATAGCTCATGGTTGTTGATTAGGCTCGTCTTGGGTTGCTTATAGTTAATTCAGAGCTACGGTGAAGTTCAAGTGTTTGCATCTACCCTGAATTTAACTAGTTGGAGACTAATATTAGCTTGAAGGAGGCTGATGTTTGGCCAACCGAGGTTTGTTACTAGAGAACTCCAATGACGAAAATGGATAAATAATATGAAATTGAGAAGAAAAAAAAGTAATTGATTGCTCGTATTCATTTTGATCACCTAATTTATGGTTCTGTGTTTGGTTTCAATTTTAGACACAAGATGCATATGGACTAGCTGCAAGATGTGTATGGACTGGAGAAGATTGTAATAGAAGAGTTTTATGTTCAACCATACACCAAGTACTTCGGAGTCGAGTGTTGTATCAGATGATCCCACAACGTTTATGGTCCCTTTGGTTAGTACATGGGAAGGCATGGTATATGTACATTGCTATTTATAAATTTGATATCATGATTCCAGTTAATCAAGTGACACTGGGTAGCTAAAATGTGTTAATCTATGATAATAATTGCGTGCTTTTAGAGTTGTATCCACTTATTTTCATAGATGTATTAAACTAAATAATATCCACCATCTTAGTGCAATGGGTTGATTATTATCCATTTTCTATTCATTTGCACGCATATGCACTTGTCTCAATAAAGTGCACTAATACTTTGAGGTTTATTAAGAAGTATGTCAAAGTGATTGTCTTATTCCCTTAAATGGAACGAGGTTTTGTGTACAGGTTGATGGGTGATCAAATGCCGAGAAACTTGGGGTTGCAAAACATCCTTTTTAATATGGGTTGTGCGGTCACTTAACAAAGGTAACTCGCTTATACATCCTTTTGAATATGAGATACTAAGAAGGTTTTGATTTCCCTCTTTTGAATGTAAGGGCAAGACCCGGACCTTAAAACTTGATTACTCAAGCTCTATCGCTTTTCTATATTTAAATTACTTGCTTTATCATTTTCAAGTGGCTACCGTTTCCTAGTAAACAAACTTGCACAATTAATTCGATCGAGAAGTCGTATACAACATTAAACAATTTTGGAAGAAATGCAATCCTACTTCCCACCGATACGCTTCTAAGTGTTTTCCTTATAGATCATATTTTTGGAAACATTATGCAATGACCGGAGCATTATTGAAAGAAACAGGCGTCTTAAAATTCAACAAAGTCCTGATTATGCATAAGAGTGAGTGTGGTTATAGCTTACATTTTAAGCCCTGTCGATTGGAATCCTTCGAAAAACTCAGAACTCGCATCATGTGCTGTTTTGCGGGCAAGATTTTGAAGTCGGATTAGAGTCCACTAGCCAATTATGATAAGGTGCTTGTTCTAATGATCCCTTTCGTGAAGTTTCAACATTATTAACATTGTGGAAGAAGCCTCTTACATCAAAATGATTGATATGGCGAGTGGTCAAGGTGGGAAGATACATGTAATTGAGTTTTGTTCTTTTCCGCAGTGTTCCTTAGTTGATCAACTTAAAGTGGTGATTTTCTCGTGGTATTAGTTTGCAACTTTCTAGTTTTGCTAAAGCAATTTATCTTCAATCAGTCCGATAAGTAATAATATTACCAAAGGTGCCTATTAACGAAACATGTCCTTGCATTAGATTACTGGCATCTCACACCACGTTCGCTTAAGGTTTGGACTATTATGTCTTTACTAATATTGTTTCAGGTTAATACACATCTCACACCACGTCCAATATTGCTTACCAGGCATGGACAAAGTCGTGATAATGTTAAGAGGCAGAATTGGAGGAGACACAGTCATAAGGTGCATATTCTTGGATTGTTGTATTAAATCTTCTTTGCACAATCCCTTGATCGAGAATATAGTTTGTCCATATGCCCTCAAGCTTTAATATCTCTTGTTTTTATAGTCTCTCTAAAGAGTGTGATGCTTTAATTGTTTGAACAAAGAAGTCGATTTGTTTTTTCCCGATTATCCATAGTGTTTTCCGATTTTGATTTTGTTTTGAATTTTGATGGATTTGTTGTTTCATTTTCTTAAGCATCAGCAAGTAAAGTTCGGGTTTGGAGTCGGGTGCTTTGGTTAGAACGAATAAAAGACTTGCAATCGTGTTGGTTAGAACGAATAAAAGACGTAATTTTTCATTGATTTTGATTATGTGCTTCTAATTGTTGGGTCTCTATGTGATTCGTGTTTGCAGGGGACAATTTAGCTATGGGAACTTATTGTACAAATGCGTATGTCATATTAACCTATTAAAATATATTAAGATTGACAAATGTTTCAAATGTTGAAACTATTGTGTTGTTGTTTTCTAATTTGAGTGGATACTTGTATTTTTAGTTATATGCCATTAGATCCCTTGTCACTTTTTTTACTTCAAAGTGCTGTAAATTGATGTAGTCTTGGTCTTATTTGCACTTAGGGCTTGAGTAATGGACATGACTTGAGCAAGTTTGTCTGAAGTGAAGGCATAAATGCGAATTCTTGAAGGTAGAACCAAATCTTGAACCGTATGGAAGCTTTTTGGTTGTTAAACTTGTAATAGGAATATAGTTTCGATTTAAACTTGTAATAGGAATATAGTTTTTGATTTCAAGATAGAATGAATTATTGAGTGAATGAATTGGAACTTACTGTATTTCAGATGGTTGAAATTGTATATTGAATACAAATTCAGTTTGGAAGTAATTATCAATTCAATTTTGTTAAAATCAGTTATGGAGTCATTTTAATCTAATATTGATCATACCGGAGCTTCATATTCAGCTAAATCTGCTTTGGATTCAGCTGAATCAATTTCCTTTTTTTTTACATAAATATTATTAGTATAACGATTGTGTCTAGCAGTTTTATTTTTAGTACTGATGAAGGTAGACATATTTTAAAACATTTAAAGAATCTCAGAGGAAGTCTTTTTGAGAAATAAGACTACAATCTTAGGGCTACCAGAAACAGTCCTTTTTAGAGCTTTTAAGTGCTTTTCTGGCAGAATTTTTTATTGCATTTTCCACTAGTGTAAGGACATTATCGGTAGAGGGCAGGCCATTACATTCTACGACATTATCCCTCCAAATGTGAGGTTATTTGTTGCATAAAAATAATAAAATCATGATTAGTTAGTAAGTCAAATCATTAAGTAATTAACCTAATAACAATAAACTCTGCTATCCATCATCATTGAATAAAAATAACGTTAAACCATTTTTCATGAAATACGTGAGGCGATGCGAAATTACTCACTGGGCACCAATACTTGCCACTGTCATTATGGTACACTTATATAATTGTTAGCCAATTTAACTAAGTTTGATGCTTCTTTTTTTCATTCAAAAAAGGTATTTTGAAAACATTTTGATAGTAATATTTTTTCATCTTAGTGTTTATTAAAGATTTCATAAAGTGTATACTTCCAAAATTTATCAATTTGTAAAGTGGGGAGAAGTAGCTTTCAAAAGCTTCAAAAGCAAAAGCTATAGTTCACCCTAGCTTCATATTTTATTTTCCAATTCTATCCCATTTTGTTTATAACTGACAACAATTATCCTTGAATCTATATATGATCACCAATTTTTATTTTTTATATTTCATATTCATTAAAGATAATTATTTTTTATATTCAAACTACATTTTATGTTATATCGTATCACTAAAATATACTTTTATTTTCAACGATAAATATTAAGAGATTATGGATTTTTAAAAAGTGGTTTAGAAAAATAATACTTTTTAGTAATAATACTAATTAGTAAATTTAATATTACATGTGTACGTACTCTAATAGTAGAAAATTTACTTACTTTACGCACTATAAAATAGAATAGACAATTTTCGAAATATGTCTCGCTTTTGTCATTTTCTCACTAACTATAGTTGAACATGATATTTTCGAGATATGACTGCTTTTTAAAATAGTTTTAGCTTTAGTTTATAATTTGCAACCGCTCAATTTTTTTTTTTTACAAAGCTCTTGACAAGAATCTTACGCTTTTCAACCAATTGTTTTTTTTACATAGTCATGCGCACAAATAACGTGTTAATCGGAAAGCACTTTTATAAAGATCGCATCAATACCAAACTAATTCTAAGTATTAGCTAATAAAAATATACTTTATTATCATCATTAGTAGAATAATTTATATATTATCTTTTTTAGTTTGACATTTAATTAATATACTATTTATTATGAAGAATTATGGAACCTTAATGACATGATAACTTTTGTACATTAGATGCATTTCTAATCTCAATCACAACCATCACCTATGACAAACGATTACCTCCCTAGATTTATCTCTTGTGAGGAAAAATTTGAACCGCCACTTACATAAGCAAAGTTATCCAAACTGTGCTTTATATTCTTGATGATAATAATAAGAAAGTGAAGTAACAAAGTATTAGTATTGATTTTGCTTAATGGGATTGCATAAACAAAACATAAAGTGTTCCATTATATGAGTTACCGGAAGATCCAGGCCTCTTGTACTTGTTCCTTAGATTAGTGGTTATTTATGTGTTTATAGGGCTTAACTCATGCCGTAACTAATATCTACTGATATTATTAGATCAGTGATTCATTCGACCTTTGCCGTCGCTTCCACAACCTACTATCGCAACTAATATCTATTGATATTTTTTTCTTTTTGTATCAAAATTATTTATTAATAGAAGAAATACAAATTTATTAATTTAACTAAGAGAAATTTTATAATGGAAGAAATTAATAGATTATTTATTATGAGGAATTAATAAATAATTTAATATCAATTAGTGTGGAACACTAATTAGTTAGATATTTATTAAATTAATCATTTACTATATTTATTATATTAGATTTCCATTAATGGGTCATCAAATGTTAGTTTTATGGGACAAATTACAACCATAGATTTATCAATTGGGATATGAAATCTTGGCCATCACTTACACGTGCGAGATGAGGGTGTGGTCAAGAGAACTACAGCCGTAGATTTATCTTTGTCCAGACAAATCCTGACCACCATTAACAAAGGCCAACTTGTCCAAACCCTGTTTTATATTAATGATAAACAAAGATAATAAAAACAAACATCATATTTACACAAAAATGTCACAATGTCGAGAGGTACTGAGACTTCGAATTTCACCAATTTCATATCCTATGGTTCAATATTAATTCTTATACAATTATAGCTCCAAAAATAACAATTATTGACTCTTAGTCTTTGCCAAAGTAGATTTTATAAGACACTAATTGTAAATGGTAAGCATGGGTTATCAAAAAAAAAAAACTAAGCATAACCTATCAAACTAAATCACAACTAATTAATTTAAAATCTTAATTCAAATTTTATTAATGGATAAAGTCATAAAAAATATAATAAAATAACCATAGTGATGAAAATTCACTACACCAAAACCAGGATTTTCTCACAGTGTAACCTGTCACAGTTTATTTTTCAGTCACTGATATACTTGTGATAAGTCCTGCAACAATTATAATTGTTGCTAAATTTTGTAATCGTGATAATGAATCTGAATATTTAACTTTTTTTACTAGTCACAATTATATTTGTTGACAATTATCTAGACAATCACAATTATAATCTGAAATGATGTTTCCACCCAAAAATTCCACCACATCTAAAACAACCCCGAATTAATCACTCTTACAATTTTGGTTGTCCCTACTTTAGCAACAGTTATACAAAATAACAATTTTATTTAATTTCTAAATATCAAAATTTATTTTTTATTTTTCTTAATATTAGAAAAAAGGATAAAGATCAAGTCAACAAGCCATGACTTTGTTGGACATTTGACTTGGACAAATACCACAACAAAAATATCTGCTTCTTCCGAAGACTGTGAAAATGACCAAACTACACTTATCGGAATAAGTGCAATAAAAATTTAAAGACTCGTGAAAATGACCATATTACCCTTATTGGACATAAGTGCAATAAATATTATGGAGACTAGAAAATAACTGAATACCCTTATTGAAAATCAATAAAGTAAATATTACTGATTTGTGAAAATGACCATATTACCCTTATTGGAAAAAAAGAGCAATAAATATTATGGAGACTGAAAATGACCATACTACCCTTATAGAAAAAAAGTAAAAGTAAATACTTTGAAAATGACCATATTACCCTTACGAAAAAAAGTGCAATAAATATTTTGAGACTAGGAAAATGACCATACTACCCTTATCTAAATAAGTAAATTAATTCTTATAGACTGTGAAAATGACCATATTACCCTTATTGGAAAAAAGTGCAATAAATATTATGGAGACTGTGAAAACGACCATACTACCCTTATCGAAAATAATTAAGTAAATGTTACAGACTTTGAAAATGACCATATTGCCCTTATTGGAAAAAAGTGAAATAAATATTATGGAGACTATGAAAATGACCATACTACCCTTATCGAAATAAGTAAAGTAAATACTTTGAAAATGGCCATATTACCCTTATTGGAAAAAAAAAGTGCAATTAATATTATGGAGACTGTGAAAATGACCATAATACCCTTATCGAAAATAAGTAAAGGAAATGTTACAGATTGTGAAAATGACCATATTACCCTTATTGGAAAAAAGTGCAATAAATGTTATGGAGACTGTGAAAAGGACCATACTACCCTTACCGAAAATAAGTAAAGTAATTTTTATAGACTGTGAAAATGACCATATTACCCTTATTGAAAAAAGTGCAATAAATATTATGGAGACTTTGAAAATGACCATACCACCCTTATCGGAATTAAGTAAAGTAATTCTTACAGACTGTGAAAATGACCATGTTACCCTTTGGAAAAAAGTGCAATAAGTATTACGAAGACTATAAAAATGACCATACTACCCTTATCAGAAATATGTAAAGTAATTCTTACAGACTCTAAAAATGACCAAACTACCCTTATCGAAAATAAGTAAAGTAAATACTTTGAAAATGACCATATTACCCTTATTGAAAAAAAGTGCAATAAATATTATGGTGACTGTGAAAATGACCATACTACCTTTATCAAAAATAAGTAAAGTAATTCTTACAGACTGTGAAAATGACCATATTACCCTTATTAGAAAAAAGTGCAATAAATATTATGGAGACTGTGAAAATGACCATACTACACTTATCTAAAATAAGTAAAGTAAATGTTACAGACTGTGAAAATGACCATATTGGCCTTATTAGAAAAAAGTGGGATATATATTATGGAGACTATGAAAATGACCAAACTACCCTTATCAAAAATAAGTAAAGTAAATACTTTGAAAATGACCATATTACCCTTATTGGAAAAAAAAAGTGCAATAAATATTATGGAGACTATGAAATGACCATACTACCCTTATCGAAAATAAGTAAAGGAAATGTTACAGACTGTGAAAATGACCATATTACCCTTATTGGAAAAAAAGTGCAATAAATGTTATGGAGACTGTGAAAATGACCATACTACCCTTACCGGAAATAAGTAAAGTAATTCTTACAGACTGTGAAAAAGACCATATTACCCTTATTGAGAAAAGTGCAATAAATATTATGGAGACTGTGAAAATGACCATACTACCCTTATCGGAATAAAGTAAAAGTAATTCTTACAGACTGTGAAAATGACCATGTTACCCTTTGGAAAAAAGTTCAATAAGTATTATGGAGACTGTAAAAATGATCATACTACCCTTATCAGAAATATGTAAAGTAATTCTTACAGACTGTAAAAAAGACCATATTACCCTTATTAGAAAAAAGTGCAATAAATATTATGGAGACTGTGAAAATGACCAAACTACCCTTATCGAAAATAAGTAAAGCAAATACTTCGAAATTGACCATATTACCCTTATTGGAAAAAAAAAGTGCAATAAATAATATGGAGACAGTGAAAATGATCATATTACCCTTATCAAAAATAAATAAAGTAATTCTTACAGACTGTGAAAATGACCATATTACCCTTATTAGAAAAAAGTGCAATAAATATTATGGAGACTATTAAAATGACCATACTACCCTTATAGGAAATAAGTAAAGTAATTCTTACAGACAGTAAAAATTACCATATTACCCTTATTTGAAAAAAGTGCAATAAATATTTTGGATACCGTGAAAATGACCATACTACCCTTATTGGAAATAATTAAAGTAATTCTTACAGGCTGTGAAAATGACCATATTACCCTTATTAAAAAAAAGTGCAATAAATATTATGGAGACTGTGAAAATGACCAGACTACCCTTATCGAAAATAAGTAAAAGTAAATACTTTGAAAATGACCATATTACCCTTACTGAAAAAAAGTGCAATAAATATTTTGGGGACTGTGAAAATGACCATACAACCCTTATCTGAAATAAGTAAATTAATTCTTACAAACTGTGAAAATGACCATATTACTCTCATTGGAAAAAAGTTAAATAAATATTATGGAGACTGTGAAAATGACCATACTACCCTTATCAAAAATAAGTAAATTAAATACTTTGAGATTGTGAAAATAACCATATAACCCTTATTGAAAAAAAGTGCAATAATTAATATTATGGAGAATGTGAAAATGACCAGACTACCCTTATCGAAAATAAGTAAAGTAAATATTACAGACTGTAAAAATGACCATATTACCCTGACTGGTCATTTTCACAGTCTCCATAACACTTATTGCACTTTTTTCCAATAAGGGTAATATGGACATTTTCACAGCCTGTAAGAATTACTTTAATTATTTCCAATAAGGGTAGTATGGTCATTTTCACAATCTTCATAATATTTATTGCACTTTTTCGCAAAGGGTAACATGGTCATTTTCATAGTCTGTAAGAATTACTTTACTTATTTCCGATAAGGGTAGTATGTCCATTTTCATAGTCTCCATAATATTTATTCCCCTTTTTCCCAAAAAGGTTAATTTGGTCATTTTCACCGTCTCCATAATATTTATTGCACTTTTTTCCGATAAGGGTAGTATGGTCATTTTTACAGTCTCCATAATATTTATTGCACTTTTTTCCAATAAAGGTAACATGGTCATTTTCACAGTCTGTAAGAATTACTTTATTTAATTCTGATAAGGGTAGTATGGTCATTTTCATAGTCTCCATAATATTTATTCCACTTTTTCCCAAAAAGGGTAATATGGTCATTTTCACTGTCTCTATAATATTTATTGCACTTTTTTCCGATAAAGGTAGCATGGTCATTTTTACAGTCTCCAAAATATTTACTGCACTTTTTTCCAATAAGGGTAATATGGTCATTTTCACAATTTATGACTTTTACTTTACTTATTTCCGATAAGTGTAGTATGATCATTTTCATTGTCTACATAATATTTATTCCACTTTTTTCCAATAAGGGTAATATGGTCATTTTCACAGTCGGTAAAAATTACTTAACTTATTTCCGATAAGAGTAGTAAGGTCATTTTCAAGTCTCCATAATAGTTATTGCACTTTTTTCCAATAATGGTAATATGGTCATTTTCACAGTCTGTAACATATACTTTACTTATTTCCGATAAGGGTAGTATGGTCATTTTCAATGTCTCCATAATATTTATATCACTTTTTTTTAATAAGGGTAATATGGTCATTTTCACAGTCTGTAAGAATTATTTAACTAATTTTCGATAAGGGTAGTATTTTTTACACTTTTTTCCAATAAGGGTAGTATGGTCATTTTCACAGTCTGTAAGAATTACTTAACTAATTTTCGATAAGTGTAGTACTTATTACACTTTTTCCTATAAGGGTAGTATGGCATTTTTACATTCTCCATAATATTTATTGCACTGTTTTCCAATAAGGGTAATATGGTCATTTTCACAGTCTGTAAGAATTACTTAACTAATTTCCGATAAGGGTAATTTGGTCATTTTCACAGTCTGTAATATTTAGTTTATTTATTTCCTATAAGGGTAGTATGATCATTTTCGCAGTCTCCATAATATTTATTTCACTTTTTTCCAATAAGGGTAATATGGTCATTTTCACGGTCTGTATGAATTACTTTACTTATGTCCGATAAGGGTAGTTTGGTCATTCTCACAGTCTCCATAATATTTAAGTTCATCTGAATCAAAAACTCAAGTCTAACTCTAGTAATCTTCAAACCCTGGATGTTCAAATCTAATAAATTTCATCTTCCGTTCATCCGAATGGGAAACTCAGGTCTAACTCTAGTAAAATATTTGAACCTGTGATGTTTAATTCTGATATATTTCGTCTTCAGTTCATCCAAAAGAGAAACTAAGGTCCAACTGTAGTAATCTTTGAACCCGTGATGTTCAATTCTGATAGATTTCTTCTTCAGTTCATCCAAAAGAGAAACTAAGGTCCAACTCTAGTAATCTGTGAACCCGTGATGTTCAATTCTGATATATTTCTTCTCCAGTTCAACCAAAAGAGAAACTAAGGTCCAACTCTAGTAATCTTTGAACCCGTGATGTTCAATTCTGATATATTTTATCTTCAGATCATCCGGACGAGAAACTTAGGTTTAACTCTAGTAATCTTTGAACCCGCGATGTTCAAATATGATATATTTCATTTTCTGTTCATTCGGACGAGAAACTCGGGTCCAACTATAGTAATCTTTTAACCCGTGATGTCCAATTCTGATATATTTCGTCTTTATATCATCCGGACGGGAAACTTAGGTCTCACTCTAGTAATCTTTGAACTTGTGATGTTCAATTCTGATATATTTCGTCGTCAATTCATCCGAAAGAGAAACTCAGGTCTAACTCTAGTAATCTTTGAAACTGTGATGTTCAATTATGATATATTTCGTCTCCAGTTCATCCGAAAGAGAAACTCTGGTCTAAATCTAGTAATCTTTGAACCTGTGATGTTTAATTAAATATATATTTCTGGTCATCCATCCGAAAGAGAAACTAAGGTCTAACTCTGGTAATCTTTGAACCTGTGATTTTCAATTCTGATATATTCGTCTCCAGTTCATCCGAAATAGAATCTCAGGTCTAACTCTAGTAATATTTGTACCTATGATGTTCAATTCTGCTATATTTCGTCTCCAGTTCATCCTAAAGAGAAACTCGGGTCTAACTCTATTAATCTTTGAACATGTGATGTTCAATCTCAAGTTCATCCGAAAGAGAAACTGAGGTCTAACTCTAGTAATATTTGATCCTGTGATGTTCAATTAAATATATTTCATTTCAGTTCATCCGAAAGAGAATATCAAGTCCAACTCTAGTAATATTTGAACCTATGATGTTTAATTCTGATATATTTTGTCTGCAGTCCATCCGAAAGAGAAACTAAGGTCTAACTCTGGTAATCTTTGAACCTGTGATTTTCAATTATGATATATTCGTCTCCAGTTCATCCGAAATAGAAACTCATGTCTAACTCTAGTAATATTTGTACATGTGATGTTCAATTCTGCTATATTTCGTCTCCAGTTCATCCGAAAGAGAAACTCGGGTCTAACTCTATTAATCTTTGAACATGTGATGTTCAATCTCAAGTTCATCCTAAATAGAAACTGATGTCTAACTCTAGTAATATTTGATCATGTGATGTTCAATTCTGATATATTTCGTCTCCAGTTCATCCGAAAGAGAATATCAAGTCCAACTCTAGTAATATTTGAACCTATGATGTTTAATTCTGATATATTTCGTCTGCAGTCCATCCGAAAGAGAAACTAAGGTCTAACTCTAGTAATCTTTGAACCTGTGATTTTCAATTCTGATATATTCGTCTCCAGTTCATCCAAAATAGAAACTCAGGTCTAACTCTAGTAATATTTGTACATGTGATGTTCAATTCTGCTATATTTCTTCTCCAGTTCACCCGAAAGAGAAAATCGGGTCTAACTCTATTAATCTTTGAACATGTGATGTTCAATTCAGGTATATTTCGTCTCAAGTTCATCCGAAAGAGAAACTGAGGTCTAATTATAGTAATATTTGATCCTGTGATGTTCAATTCTGATATATTTCATATCCAGTTCATACGAAAGAGAAAATCAAGTCTAACTCTAGTAATATTTGAAACTGTGATGTTCAATTCTGATATATTTCATCTCCCGTTCATCCGAAACAGAAACTCTGTTCTAACTCTAGTAATCTTTGTACCTGTGATGTTCAATTCTGATATATTTTGTCTCCAGTTTATCCAAACAAGAGACCCAGGTCAAACTCTAGTAATCTTTGAACCAGGAATGTTCGAAACTGATATATTTCTTCTCCAGTTCATCCAAACGAGAGACTCAGGTCTAACTCTAGTAATCTTTGAACCTGGAATATTCGAAGCTGATATATATTTCTTCTCCAGTTCATTCAAACGACAAAGTCAGGTCTAACTCTAGTAATTTTTGAACCGGCGATGTTCGAAGCTGATATATTTGTTTTCCAGTTCATCCGAACGCGAGACTCAGGTCGAAACTGATATATTTCTCTCTAAAACCACAAGCTTCTCAAAAAAACACACATGTTGCTCACACACTTCCTTAATCCATATGAGAACCTCAAAAAGAATGGTAGCCGTCCGTGTTTTTAGATGGACAAATCTCAACCGTTAAACCTTTCCTTTCTGATAGACAAAGCTCAACCACAGGACTTGGCCTTATCCCTTTCCCAACTCGTCCCAATTCGCTTAAATCATCTCGTCTCTCTGTAAGTAAGAGAAAAAAACTCTATCTTTCTCAGAACCATTTTCACTCAAATCCTCTCGTCTCTTTAACGAAGAAGAAGAAACCCTAACTTTCTCTAAATCTAAATCATTCTCTGCTTCCCTCACCCCATCTTATTCTCCTTCGACCGAAACCCTAACTCACTCACCCCTAAGTCAAAACTGCAGCCTCCTGAATCCTTTTTTTTTATCTCTATTTCTTTCTATTTGTTGAATTAGTAAATGTATTTCACCAAAGAAAATTGAATCTGTGGAGCGATTCATAATATTTTTTCTTTTGATGCTCCGATCTAAGATGAGTTTGTTTCCCTTATCTCTGTAGATCTCTATCGCGTTTTGTTAAATCTTAGTGTTTTAACACAACCCGAGAAATATGATTGTTGTTTTGGATGATTGAAACAGGATATTGAAAAGAGGGAGAAAGTTCTGCATCCAACTGATATCAATTTTATGTGATAAATTTGACAAACCCCCGATCCCGAAGACCCATTTTTGTATTTTAATTTCCCTGATCTCATATGGTTTATCTAGGTATTCTATAATTTTTATGTTTTTTTTTTGAATTCCTTAATCTCGAATTCTTTCTCAGTATTCTCTCCCCCTTGCTCAACTAGGGTTTAAAAATTAGATTTGATTATTTTGTTCTTCAATAATTCTAATGTTTGTTTGTTAACAGAGAATGAAAAGTAGGTTTTCCAATTTTCCATTCTAATTGTTCTGAATTGGTTTTTTTTTTTTTTGCTATTTCAAATTAGGGTCTGAAATTAGTATGTTTATTTTTGGTTCTGTTTGCTATTTCAAAAGAGTCTGAGAATTAATTTGGTTTTTGGTTCTTCAACTGTGATGGTGATTCCTGAGTTGCGCAATTTTTCGCTTTTGTATGAATTTTGTGGGTTTAAATCTTAATTATTTATGGAAGTGGTTGTTAGGGTTTAATATGATAGCTGGCTACTCCAGCAAAATTTGGTGATTTTATTCTCTTAAATTATTGGTGATTTTCTTTACTAGAAACTATTCTGTATTTTTAACATAGAAGCCTTCTGAATTTCAACAATTTTGAGTTGCTCATATGTAAATTTTTACGACTTCAATTGTTCCCTTGAAGCAATATTAATTCATTGCACTAGATACCTTTTATAATCTCGTTCGCTCAATTGTTGCGATTGAGAAAATTTTTGGAGCATAAATCTTCAAACTGTATATAGATTTTTTGATTTATTTTAGTTTTAATCAAAATTTCTGGTTGATTTCCGATGATGATTAAACATAGACCTGTAATGATAGCGGAGATGACCGCAAAATTATAACATCTAAGGGGCTGAGGCATATTGAATTGATTTGTTTGATTTTGTGTTATTTGCTTCATCTGTTCTATGAACATTGTTGTAGCTAGGTTAATCAATTCTATTGGCATAATTTTTTGGTGAAGCGATAAAAATTTGTTGTCCTCGCTATCTGGTGCTTGTTGCTATGTTGCATTTTATTGTTTGTTTATTATGATTTATGAAATTTTCACATGTCAGACTTCATTGGTTTTGGATACAAGATATATGAGAAGACATTTCATTATTCTGAGCAGGCACTAATCTTCTGGAATATGTGAAATGTACAACCACCCTATCCATATTTATTCGTACATCTCAGGTACCGATCTATTTAATGTTAATGATCTATGGTCCTATGTTACAAATTACATATATTCTATTCGTCTAAGTTATCACCATGGGAACCACTAAAAGTCACTTGTTGTTCCTCGCAGACTGGCCATTGGTGCTGTCCTTTGGTTGAGCAGTCTTCAGGGGGTAAGTAGGAACTTTTTCTGTCTCTTATTTCGTGTGTTGGAATTCTCACTTGGGTCTATGTTGGTGTGGAATTCGCACTTGGGTTTGTGTTGTTGTGAGATGACTCATTTCTTATTTACTTGTTTTTAATGTGAAACAGGCAACGTTGATAGGGATCAACTAAAGGCTTCTATTGAGGCTCAATAAAACCATATTTTCTTATATATCAAACATATATCTATTAGTAGATTATCTGCGATGAATGTATAGTTGTGTTTATCCCACTAAGGATGGTAGTGTGGTAAGTATGTACTTATAGATCTGTTTCTTGTATATTCTCGTTTCTTTTTGTTTGATAGTCATGTATTCATAATGTCCTCATTATGTGATGGTATAATAATTGATTTAGTTATGTGTTTTTCAGGAAAGAAGCATTTAGGGTTGCAAGTTGAGGCATAAAAGACAATTCACTCGGATTGGTAACTGTTATGATGGAGATGGAAGCCTAATATGGGTGTAAAGGTGTATCTTTTGCTGAGCTTGTTTATATAAAATACTATTGTCTCTGTAACTTGTTTTGCGTCCACTTTATTAATCAACTAATCTAGTCAACTCCTCATGAATTACTTCATCGTCACCGATCACAACGATATGGTTTTCAGGTTCCTGTTTCTACACCAGGACTAACAAACACTTTGATGATTCTTGTATGCTCACTAGTTGGATTCAACCAGTATTTGGGGTAGAAAATATAAGGAAAGTTTTGTTGTTATTTTTCTACTTAATCTTTTCGTATGATATGTTCCAAATTATTCTGCCAATACTCTATTAGAAATGGAAAATATTTGAAGTGTTTTTTGTGGGCAATGGAATAGATTTTGTCAGACTTTAATCAGTTCTCGTTCATTTTATCAACTTTCTCTAATGTTATTCCATTTCTTGGTTTGTTTTGGTTTGTGTTATAGTTTCTTCCACAAGGTGTTGATCATCTTCATGAACTGCTAAGTAGCTTCATTTTGTTACGCTTATACATAAAATTTGAGGATCTTTAGTGAAGTTGTACAATTTTATATGTATCTTTAGGTTCGATCAGGTGTGGTTTGAAACTCTGAAATCATGTCATCTTTTATAATATTAATTCTTTTTGTCGAACTCACGGAGATCAAGGGTCTTTCTTTCTGTAAAAGTTTAAGTGCGTCTCTACTGATCTATTTATCGATTTATCAAAAAATTGTTAACTACTTGTTAAGCCATATCATTATGGGTGAAATCCCCTCCTATGATAACGATGGTTGGTCACTGTGAAAACCAAGGGTCTCGAGCGGCTAAGCTTTGAGTTGCTTTTTCGACTTGTTGAAGTTGAAAAGGTTAGCAAG
Source organism: Papaver bracteatum (assembly GCA_023529315.1). Taxonomy (NCBI): domain Eukaryota; kingdom Viridiplantae; phylum Streptophyta; class Magnoliopsida; order Ranunculales; family Papaveraceae; genus Papaver; species Papaver bracteatum. The sequence goes on along the minus strand of JAJJWX010000936.1, from coordinate 294 downwards.
AATTATAATACTCGTTTTGAATGTCATTTATAAGCCAATTTGAATTCAAAAAGCGACTTCATTTTTTTTGAGCAGTTTTTTTATTTTTTTGCTTCTTGCTTCTGATAAGAACTTTTTTAATTGTTATATATAAAGTCTCCCCTTTGGCCCTTTCTATTCAGTATAGCTTTGCTAATATTTGATTTTGGTCTGCAACATTACAGGTTCAAGTTGCTTTTGGTCATAGAGTTGCAACTATATTTTATGAGGCCAAGTGGGAACTCAAAGAAAGTGTTTTGGGACAAAGAGATGGTT
>JAJJWX010000935.1:0-179859 GCA_023529315.1 Papaver bracteatum | reverse complement strand
AAAACACGCGTAAAATACATAATTTACTAGAAAAATAGCAAAGAAAGCATAAACTCTTAGATAGTAAATTAGGTGTATTCTACACCTATCAGCACCACCGCTTCATACTCTGTCTCATTATTAGTGGACGTGAATTCCATACGAAATGAAAAAACCAATTTTTCTCCTTCTGGTGAAATAAAGACAACTCCAATTCCATTACCTTCCCTATTTGATGATCCATCCACCAATATTTCCAACATGTTGGGTTCTTTTAATAGATCTTTTGGGTCTCCATGTTCTTCTTCTATGTCCATCATTTCTTCTACAGCTTCATCATCTTCTATAGGAAATTCTGCTAAAAATCTTCTACAACTTGTGATTTTGGCGAGGATAGGATTTCGTATTTGATTTCAAAGTGCCCTACTTGTGCATTCCATCTCTCAACCCTGCCTGATCTTTTTGAATTCTTCATTACTAACTCAATTGGTACCTTTGTTAATACTTTTATTTTATGTGCTTGAAAATAGATGCGAAGTTTAAAGGTTGCATAAACCAATGCCAGAATTAACTTCTCGATCTTTGAGTAATTTTTCTCTGCAGTATTAAATGTTTTGCTGATGTAATAAATTGGTTTTTCTACTCATGCGTCCACTCGCAGTAATACTGCACTTAATGTATGCGAGGTTGTCGCAAGGTAGATCAATAATTCTTCTCTGGGATCTGGTTTATGTAAGATAGATATGTTCATCAAATATTCTTTAATTCCTTGAAAATCCTTCTGATATTCGTCTGTCCACTTGAACTTTGTACCCTTCCTGAGTATGTTGAAGAAATGCTTGCATTTATCTGAAGATCGCGAGATAAATCTTCCTAGCGAGGCTAAGAGCCCGTTCAACTTCTGCACATCTTTTACGGTTGCTGGTGTTGGCATGTCATGAATTGCTTTTACTTTATCTGGATCAACTTGTATTCCTTCCTTTGACACAATATATCCCAAAAATTTCCCTGAAGCTACTCCAAAAATACATTTTTCAGGATTCACTTTGATGTTAAAATGTCGCATTTGGTCGAAGATATCCTTTAAGTCTTGGACATGATTTTTAGCTTCTTTACTTTTGACTAACATGTCATCTACATATACCTCTAATGTTTTATGGATCCATTTTGCAAACACTTTTTCCACCATTCTTTGATACGTTGCACCAGCATTTCGTAAACCAAAGGGCATCTTTGTATAACAATATAATCCTCTTGGGGCAAATAATGCGGTGTGTTCTTGGTCTTCTTCAGTGAGAGGAATCTGATTATACCCTTTATACCCATCTAATGAAGATATTCTATCATTTCTCGCTGCTGATTCGACCATTTGAGGAATATCTGGTAATGGAAAGCTATCTTTAGGACAAGCTTTGTTTAAGTCAGTAAAATCTATACAAATTCTTATCCCTTTATTCTTTTTTGGAACCACCACCATATTTGCAATCCATTTTGGGTACTTTGCCTGCCTTATAATTCCCGCATCAAGCATCTTCTGTAATTCTTTTTCTATCTGGGAATGGTATGTTGTTGCGATTTTTCTTATCCTTTGCTTAAATGGTCTTACTTCCTTGTTGATTTCTAGTTTATGACATGCAACTAATGGGTCTATCCTAGGTATCTCATCCATATTCCATGCGAAGATGTGTTTATACTCTCGCAAGAGGCTTACGGTTTGCTCTTCTTCATCTGCATCCATCTTCGTTCCGATTTTTAGCATCTTAGGTTCTTCTTTACTTCCAATATTTACTTCTTTTGTTGGCTCTGCTACGGTGTAGTTGGATTCAGGTTTTCCCATTGGTGTTGAGGTTTTCACAACTCTCGCGAGCTCATTTCCTTCTTGCGAGATTTCGCTGGGTATTCCTTTTCCTTCTTTTGCTCTTATCATGTAAACTTTAAATTCTTCTTCTTTCTTTGTCTCATTTGCCATTTTTCTACGAGCTTTTCACATATTTGGACGCTCTTCATAATTTCTCACTTCACTTTGATAACACAGCTTCGCAAGATCAGTATCTCCTATAATTTCTCCAATTCCATCGGGCATAGGAAATTTGATGCATTGATGCAACGTTGATGCTACAACCTTGATTTCATGTATCCATGGTCTTCCCAGTATCATGTTATACGGCGATTCCAAGTCTACCACACATAATGTTACATGTGTTTTGATCTTTCCTAGTGGAATTCGTACCACTATTTCGCCTTTAGGTTTTGTTAAAGATTTTCCAAAGCCATGAATATGATATGTTGAACAAGACATTTCTTCATCTTTGTATTCCATTTTCTTAAATGTATGATAAAATATTATGTCCACAGAACTTCCTGCGTCCACCAAAGTTCTATTCACGGCCCATTCTTCCGAAGATTTTATTGATTTTCCCCTTTCTATTGGTATAGTGGATACCGTGATTACCAAAGAAGATGTGTGATTTAAATTTTCTTCTGGTATTTCTGCTGCTGTAAATGTGATTTTATGCTTTTCCCAATCCTTCAATGATGATATTTTCTCTACCGTCATAATTTTCTTTCCTTCAAAATCTCGTTTATGTATCTTCCCCTTAATGTTTTCATGGAATTTGTCGATCATTGTTCTTGTTACCATACCACACTCCAATTTCCTACAATTCTCTTTGGCTCTAATCATTTTTCCTTCAACTATTTCACTGATTTATTCAATTATCTTCTTAATCCTGAATAACTCTCATCTTCTACCTTTCCTTTTCTATGATTTTTGTTAATTCAATCCATGTTTCGGGCACCAAAATGTAGTTGCAGGAAATCCTACACTACACCCTTGATAAGAATTCACAGTATATAACACATAATTGAAGATTAAAAACAACACTTTATCATTTGATTCTCAGAAATGTTTACAAGAAATGGAAGAAATCAAGAATACAACCGCTATCTTGAATTTTCTCTCTCCTCAAGACTTTCTCAACACTCAAAAATACATCATCCTTTTCTGAATCTACTGGGTCTCTTTATATAGGATAGTTACATAGTGGATGACAGCTAATCTGTCCTTTAATTTCGGATCTGACCCGCGATATTATCGCAGTAGTTATAATGTCCATTCTCGCAAGCATCGTTCCCATCGCAGGGCAATCACGCTCTTCCCGTTTTTATTCATTCATCAGCTATTACGTCATTCTTCAAATAATTCTGTGACACTCGCGAAGTGTTGTTGAAGAACTCGCAGAACTGTTGCTGTAAATTAATCTCGCAGAAGTGTTATAGTGGCGATATTCTGATCCTACAGTCCTTCCCACCATTCAACGTGTTGTAGAATTTCTCTCTTCATTCCTACCTGCACACATGTGAGAACCATAAAAAAACCATTTTGAGTGCAATTATCATAAAATCCTTTTAAGTGAGGCAGAAGTTGATGCAAAATGCTTATTGGTCGCTCTCAAACACGTGCTCTCTCATTATGGAGTGGTTATTTCTCACTCAACATTTAAGAATGAGAATATATTCTTTAGTATTTCTAACTTCTTATTACTAGCATGCAGAAACTCTATGTCCTCGTAACTCTTTGGATGCTTGGGACGCTGAAACGCTTTGAAGTTGTGAGTTTTAGTTTGATTTGCCCGAGGACTAGCAAAGTCTAAGTGTGGGGGAATTTGATAAGTGTAGAATATACTGTATTTATTATCAATGATTTATGTTTTCTTTGCTATTTTTCTTGTAAATTATGTATTTTACGCGTGTTTTTAAGTTATTAGGTACTCTGGAGTCATACAGAAGAAAAGAAGAAGAAATCACCCAATTTGAGCAAAAAGGTCAAGATTGTCATTTCATGGGCGAACACTATATGGAACCCAGACAAGGATAAGGGGAAACTCTATTTGGAGAAGTACTAGACACAAACCAGCTGCGGTTAATGGGTTGCCAATCAGGATGGCCCTTATTTAATGAGTGGGGTGGTCCCTATCCTTGGGGTGTAACCATCCATCCAAACAACCCTAACACTAAATCGAGAGGAATCTCTCTCAATCATTTCATTTTTGGTTTCACTGAAATTGAGAAGAGAGCAGCAGCCGCTTCTTTTTACCAGATCGAAAAAATAGGTAAAGTGATCGAGAAACAATGAAGAAATTAGGGTTTATCACTTAAGTTAAAGATGATTGATAGATTAAATGTGTCGATCGTGATGAGTAATAAAGGAATTCGAGATGGGTTTGATGAACAACGAGAAAATAATGGGTTTCGATTTGAAGCTGCCGATGTTGATATGGGTAAGTGACGCTGAATTGAGTGAGATGGAGGATGAAGATAAAATGGGTTTTGTTCAGAGAAGGAACTGATGGTAGATTTCTGTGTTGATATGAATCAGATATGGGGTTGGTTTGAGCTAGAGAAATTAAGAAAGAGAAGATGCGGTATGTCTGGTGATGATGTATAAGAAGAAAAGAAATCGATCTCATGGTTGAAAGAGTTTGATGGTTGCTGTAATGGGTTCACTGATCGTTAAAAGAAGATGTTGAATGGAAGAAATCAATGGGGTTGTGTTAGTGCTGCAACAAATCTCAAGAACTGAGTAGTAGATGTTATTATGGGTGTGTGACTGTGCTGTTACAGGGAATGAATGAAATGCTGCTTGAGATTTAGATGTATGTTAAGAAACTATCACAGGGAAGAATAAAAATGGCCTGAACAATGGCCGGAACATCACCAGAAGCAGGAGAGATTCTGCCGAAATCATTTCCAGGCGAGTTAAGATTCAACTCGATTATTAAGACCGAGTCAGATAACTCAGACCCTGACTAAGACAGCTGATTGAGCTGACTAACTCTCTGCCTTAACCTAGTTGATTAACAGTAGACCGTTAGGTCAGCTGTTAACTTTAATAGCCCGTAAGGAAATATTCCGTCTACAGATAAGCATCTCAGGTGGCCGGCGGGCAACTTTCTGGCAGTATTCCGGTAGCACCAGGATTTCTATGCCGTCTCAATTTGTGCATAATTTTGTGAAGAGTATTCTAGACTCATGGGTATGAAGACTTGGTTTTGAAATTGGATGAAGAATTGAGCTTGGATTTGGAAAGAGAAGATGAAGGATTTGATAAAGACTTGAACTTGGAAATTGAATTGCTAAAGGAAATGGAGCCTATTCCTAAGAGGATTGCAAGAAAATTGAAGCCTATAAATAGAGAAGTTCTCTACTTTTCTATATAAAAACTTCTACACTTTTACACACACAACACTTCTCTTTTCTTCTTTGTTTGAACTCGTTAGCATGAGTAGCTAATTTCATTGACTGAGGATGAATTCCTAGTTCTTAACATGTTTTGATTTTTTATTTAAATCTACTTTGATGTTTTCACATCATTATCATTTGTTTTTACTAATATGAGTATTTATGATTGATTGATAGGTTTTTTAGTGTCCACGCTAAATTGATTTGTTAATTTGATCTAAAGCTACTGATGTGAATCAATAATGTTGTAGAAAGTGATAAGAAAAGGTTGTCGTTCACTCGGACTTGATGAGATGATTTTAAGAATTAATAAACTAAAATAAAATATATACAAAATTTGTCACAAGATGAAGAGATGACTGGGACTCGGGATTCCACCAATTCTCACATTCCTGCAGTTTCACTATTAATTCCGGACAATTAAAGCTCATAAAATAACAAACATCGACTCTCAATCTTCTCCAAGGTAGATTTTATAATGAATTATATGTAAATCACAAGCATGACGCATCTAAAGTACCTAAGACTAAGCATGCGACATCTAACGAAATCACAAATAATCAAGACAAATCATAAATCAATTATAATAGTGCAAATAGTCATAAAGGAATTAAATTGAATTACCACATGGGTGATAAACAGCTTCCCCTGTCGTCCCAGTGATGGGTTCTAGCTCCGCATAGTGAAAACACACTCAAAAAGGTAATTCATAGCTCAAATGGTGTTTTTATTGGAGAAATAAAATAAAATAGAGATTTTCAATGGTCCACGGGTGTTACAAATGTGCAATGCAGATGTTACAAAATTGTTATAGCACAAAACAGTCACAGAAGCAACTGTCTTTTTATGGAAAAAAACGACACGGTTTTGAGACACTAGAAAACGACCGATCTTTGCAGTCTATTGTTCTTCGAGTTCTTCTCTAATGGCAGCAGCAACGACTCTCTGCAACTTGAATTTTCCAAGCTCTGTAATGCTCTCCAGCGTACCCCAAACTCTCCATGTCCCTGTCTATGACTCCATGCGTCTATTTATAACCCTCCAGCCTCGAAATATCTTGCAATAACTGCCGATAATCCTCTCATTACTTCCTCTGCAAAATACGGGATTTTTTTCCTAATTTTCTCTCTGCATGCTTCTGACATCTATAAACACACTCCAATCTCTATCTAGAAACAATCAGAAGGAGTCCAACTCATTACAGATACACGCCAAACACAAGAAATCCCGTGACTTTCTCCATGAAAGTACGTCCCCTGTTTTGAAAAATCACCGTAAATAAACGGATTCGATTCATTTCTTTAGTTTCCGAGATACGTATGCAACCATGTTTACATGGTAAGAGTTTTATCTTTCATTAAACTCTTAAGAATCTCCCAAAAATCTCGCCACAAACCCTCGCAGTTGAGAGTAAAATTTCCCGCCAAAACAATTATTCAAAGGAGAAAGGTGGAGTGCCCCTAACAGATACCGGGGTGCTTCTAGATGAGGGGTGTAAATAGTAAACAAAGTGCCCCTTATCCAAAACTGGGGTGTGAATAATACTTTTCTCCCGGGGCCCAAATAGCACTTTTTGAGCAACTTTTTCCACACGAGTGTGTTTCTCCAAAAACACCTACACAAACATTAAAACACCAAAATAAGTACAAAAATTGAGACTAACAATAGAGACACTGAGGACAATTCAGACACAAAAATGTCTATCAAATACCCCCAAACTTATTATTTGCTAGTCCTCGAGCAAAACTAAAAAAATAAAACCGAGTTAGTCTCGGTAGGGTTTACCAGAGGTGTACCCAAAAAACCATGACTTCTAATTGGTCACAAGTATCCAAAGAGCTATGAGGACATACATATTCTCAACCTATCTCCAAGTGACTAGAATGCTAGAGAAATTAAAGGTGTCAGCTCTAAAGTTAATTGAAGAAAAGGGTCCGCAACACTTCTAGATAAAGAGATATCCACTACACAGCTAGATAAACATTGTAAGATGCGTCCGCTGATTTACAGCTAGATAAGATTAGGAGAGAGAAAAGATGAGAGGGACATCTGCTATACAGCTGGATTAATTATGTGTGATGAGTTAAACCAGTGCTAGAAAGATCTTGTGCTAGATTGAAAGCGGACTAAAAAAGCAACCAAATGTATCTTTCTTCGACTCTCTCGTAGTGCTCAGTAGAAACAACGTCTTCTTCGGCTTCAACTGTTGATGATAAACTCTTAAACCTCGTAGAACCTTGACAGTTAACTCTTCTCTTCAATTTCTTGCTTGACATAAAAATTTATACTTCCCTATGGCCTTATTAAACAAAAAAGAACGTAATGATGATTTTTTTTTTAAACAAAAATTACAAGACAAAATATTACATGGCCATCACAGAAGGAATTTAACACTTGGATCTTCGCAACTTGTAATGTCTTAGTATCATGAACTTCAACAACTTATATCGTTTGGTTTTTCTTGCTCTTATAACTTCTTGTAAACCTTGATTTTTTATTTTATTTTTTATTTTTTTAATTCTTATTTTATTTTGTTGCTTCTAAACCTTAAACGTCTTCAACTTTTTTCATAGATTTTGATGTCGCTCCGTTTGTTGATGATGATAAGTTTCTACTGAGAGAGAGTCGTAATCCAGTAACTAAGACTACATTGTAAGGTTGCTTTGTATTTCTGGCATTTCCTGACCTACTTGCCTTTCCATCATGGATGGTTAGGTCCATCACGGTTACCCTCTAAAAGGAACAAGTTCTCTCCTGAATTTCAAGGATCTCAATGTCTTTTTATCTAATGTCTCAATAGGTTGTTATACCTAGCATTCCAATTTCTATCTTTCCGGTGAGAAACAATATGTAAACTTAGATATCCGGATACCATGTGACGCTAGAAGTTTCAAAAGTGCAACTAAAAAGTTCTTCCTCACCCCTAAACTTAAATCTAACATTGTCCTCAATGTTCTAAAGATGAAATTAAAAGCATGAACAAGGAGAAACTGTTACCACTTAAAGAAAAGAGTTAGGAAAGATATTACCATGTTGCAAGAATATTGGGTTACCTCCCAAGAAGTGCTAAGTTTAAAGTCTTCAGCCAGACAATGGAAGAGTTTAGTCACCTCGAAGAATCATATAGCAGTAGCCGGAATAATTGTGGGTCATCTGGATCAAAAAGTGTTTCCCAAAAGAAGAGGAAACTGCAACATATGAGGAATAAATCCAACACATCCTTATCTACATCTAGTTGTGGTTCGGGTTCAGGCTCTATAAAAGGGTCTAGATAAAAAGATTTCATCGGCTGGATTTCCTCAAAGGCAGGATCCTGAAGATCAGGTTCTAGAGTCTGGAAATACTTAATTTAGAACGTAGTAGCACATAAAAATAACCTGAATAATTGTGGATCCTCTAAGTCAATCAGACTTGACTCACACAGTTGACCACAATAGTGGTCATTCTTAAGCAAATGTGCCGACCCTAATTTTCTAAAGTAATTAGGTTTAGTCTCAAAAATTAATAACTGACACATCTAAAATTCATAAGTTCCCACATTTGGTTGAAACATATTTGGTGGGAAAACAAAGTCAATCGTGGTATCATAGCCTGGGTTAACGACATCAACCATAGGATGGGTTTCTAACAACTGAACTTCTTTATGGACACAACTAGGTTCAAGAAAAAATGTATGAAGATAATCTTTTAAAATGGTTGAGGCACATATGTCAAGTCCCAAGTTAGGGAATTTTCTAAGAGTTAAAGCACATGGAGAATGATAATCACCCCCAAACTTAGAGTTTTCAGTGTCTCTAAAAAGACTAGTCACAGCTTCCCTAATTTCAAGGTCATCTGATTCTTGAAAATGTTCAATTGATTCTTCTAAGTCAGGTACATCCTCACTCATCTCTACGAGTTCATTTTCTTTTTCTAAGTCTATTGTTTTTAAATTGCTAGACTCAAAATATACTCGTTCCTCTAAACCATCATTGGCTTCGCAATCAACAGGAAATATTACATTGTCTAAAACGGTGGTATCTCTAGTCAAATCCTCGTCCTTTTGAATAGGTGAATAATTGTTAAAATTATTTGGATTTGAACTAGAATCATTATCATTATTAATGTCAATTGGAGTAACAAATTCCTGATCACTATGCCTATTTATTTCAAATTCTTCATCGACACTATAATCATCATAATAACATAAAAATGGTTGAACATCATCTAAAAAATTAGTATCTCCAATTCTATCCTCATCATCTAGATTAGGTGAATAATAGCTATCCTCATTTTCAAGGGTGAAACTAGGAACACTCTGTTGGAAATTCATATTATCTCGAGCAATTTTTTCATTCGTCTCAGCTATCCGCTTGAGGGTATCTTCTAAAGAAGGTTCACTCATTATTGTAGTTCTTTCGTCCATAACTATACCATTCATCTCAGCTAAATTACGTGTCGACTCAGTTAACTTCCTGAGGGACTCTTCTAAAGAATGAGTAGGAACAGAAGGATCATAAAAAGGACTACTTTTCAATAGTTTGATTGTATCTTCTAGAGACGAAGAAATAGTATTATAATCTTCTTGATAGTAAGACTGATGCACGTGTGGATAGTAATTGGGTTCACCATGGTATGACCCATAACCTTCAAAAGATTGGCGTTGCCAACCATTATTCACACTATGGTCATAAAAAGTGTAATGTCCATATTGTTCAGTTGGATATTCATATTCATTGTGATGGCTATTATAACACCGATTTGACATCCTAACTGCAAGGGAATTCTACACAAACACAAACAAGGATGACTCGACCACAACAAACCTACTGATTTCTAGCAAACAAAAAGCATGATGGCTCCATTTAGATTGTTTCTAGACCAGCTTCTGATCCTTCGAAAAGGAATTCATTACAATTTAAGCAGACCCCTCTGGAATCAATCCGAGTTTAAGTAAGTTGAATAGAGGCGAGGGAAGCTGCATGGAGCTTTGATACCCAAGGCCTCACCGCATTACAAGGCGGCGCAGTCACGCATTCAACTCACAGAAACCATCATGAACTTCGAAGTATGCTTAAAAGAGTAACCAATATTTTTCTAATGACTTTCCTATTAAGCTCGTTACCCTATCGGTCTCGTTCTAGACAGTATTTTAGGCTTAGGTTCGCGTTTGGTATCGTTTCCTAAGGCGGGCAAGAAGAGAACGGTGATGAAATCCGAACCCTTATCTTGTATGGACAGTCCTTTCCCTTTACTAGGAAATTAAAGCGACCGTTTTCAAAACCTCAACATATATGTATACAAAATCATCCAGTAAACCCGCTGACAGGGGATTCGCGGGTGTTTATAATTCTTACCTCCAGTACCAGACGGGGGATGAACCGTTGAAGTCAACTCGGGCCGAGGTGATATCGTAATCACCGTCCTTCCCTGTGCTGTTTATATTTGAAACTACCCTTCCGTAGGGTTTAAAAAAAATTAATGTCCGATGTCCAAAAATAAAGTCCAAAAAGAAAAGGTCCAAAAAGAAAAAGAAAAATTACAACTATGAAACCCTATTTACAGTTTCTAAAAATAAAAAGAAATAAAGTCCAAATAAATTTGTACAAAATCTTCTTCACTCCTTGGACTCCTGTTTTCTTTCCTTCTTTGACGATGCTTTCTTTTTATAGCACTTTTTATTTCCTTGTAGCTTCGCTCCAAATCTGGAAAGAATAAAAAAAAACACCAAAGGCGTAAAAGAGAACAAAAATAATAAAAATAAACCTAAAACAAATCTATAAACAAGTCCCCGGCAACGGCGCCAAAAATTGATGTGAATCAATAATGTTGTAGAAAGTGATAAGAAAAGGTTGTCGTTCACTCGGACTTGATGAAATTGATTTTAAGAATTAATAAACTAAAATAAAATATATACAAAATTTGTCACAAGATGAAGATATGACTGGGACTCGGGATTCCACCAATTCTCACATTCCTGCAGTTTCACTATTAATTCCAGACAATTAAAGCTCATAAAATAACAAACATCGTCTCTCAATCTTCGCCAAGGTAGATTTTATAATGAATTATATGTAAATCACAAGCATGACGCATCTAAAGTACCTAAGACTAAGCATGAGACATCTAACGAAATCACAAATAATCAAGACAAATCATAAATTGATTATAATAGTGCAAATAGTCATAAAGGAATTAAATAGAATTACCACATGGGTGATAAACAGCTTCCCCCGTCATCCCAGTGATGGGTTCTAGCTCCGCATAGTGAACACACACTCAAAAAGGTAATTCATAGCTCAAATGGTGTTTTTATTGGAGAAATAAAATAAAACAGATATTTTCAATGGTCCACGGGTGTTACAAATGTGCAATGCAGATGTTACAAAATTGTTATAGCACGAAACAGTCACAGAAGCAACTGTATTTTTATGGAAAAAAAACGACACGGTTTTGAGACACTAGAAAACGACCGATCTTTGCAGTCTATAATTCTTCGAGTTCTTCTCTAATGGCAGCATCAACGACTCTCTGCAACTTGAATTTTCCAAGCTCTGTAATGCTCTCCAGCGTACCCCAAACTCTCCATGTCCCTGTCTATGACTCCATGCGTCTATTTATAACCCTCCAGCCTCGAAATATCTTGCAATAACTGCCGATAATCCTCTCATTACTTCCTCTGCAAAATACGGGATTTGTTTCCTAATTTTCTCTCTGCATGCTTCTGACATCTATAAACACACTCCAATCTCGTTCTAGAAACAATCAGAAGGAGTCCAACTAATTACAGATACACGCCAAACACAAGAAATCCCGTGACTTTCTCCATGAAAGTACGTCCCCTGTTTTGAAAAATCACCGTAAATAAACGGATTCGATTCATTTCTTTAGTTTCCGAGATACGTATGCAACCATGTTTACATGGTAAGAGTTTTATCTTTCATTAAACTCTTTAGAATCTCCCAAAAATCTCGCCACAAACCCTCGCAGTTGAGAGTAAAATTTCCCGCCAAAACAATTATTCAAAGGAGAAAGGTGGAGTGCCCCTAACAGATACCGGGGTGCTTCTAGCCGAGGGGTGTAAATAGTAAACAAAGTGCCCCTTAGTAATTGAGGCCCCTTATCCAAAACTGGGGTGTGAATAGTACTTTTCTCCCGGGGCCCAAATAGCACTTTTTGAGCAACTTTTTCCACACGAGTGTGTTTCTCCAAAAACACCTACACAACCATAAAAACACCAAAATAAGTACAAAAATCGAGACTAACAATAGAGACACTGAGGACAATTCAGACACAAAAATATGTTTATCAGCTACTGAAAGTTAGGGGATAAGTAATCGTACTATTTACGTAAGTAGAAAACACGAGACCTTGCGGAGGGATTCCGTGGAGCAATTGTGTGTGAAAATAACGTTAGCAAGTGGACCTTGATATAAGAGTCTAACTAATAATATCAACCGTTTAAATTCATAAATCTTAATGCGTTTAACTAAATTATATCTTGAGTGATCTACTACTTGGTGGTTTGGTAAATAGAATCCGGTAGGCGACGCTCCTTTGCCTTTATCATCTTTGGATCGTGTTTTTGAGGAGCAGGGAAGCTCTCTCATGCTAATGACTTAACTAGTAAATTCTGAAAATATGATAAAGCTCTTGACATGGAGAGTCTGTGTACCTCTTAAGCCCCAGGTGAAATCTCCTTCGGTAACGCAACTACTTCTTCTACTGGAGACAAAATTCTGAAAGCGTCTCTCATTGATGTTGTTGCCGTTGAGCCATATATGGAATATCTTGGACTTTATTTTATGCACTCGTGCATGTGGTACTAGAGTTGGAGTGGGAGATTCTGGATATGCGGGATGTTGTATCTCGGTGGTTTTCCTCTTGCTGCTTCAGTGAAACTGCTTATATAATATCGAAGGTTTATTGCCTTGGGTGAGATATATGCTTCCACGAATATCATGAGGCTCTTTATTCCTGGCAGGATTGGTTCTTTCTAGTAGGGTAGGTACTGTCGTTGCTGAGTATTTAGCAGCTTCACGGAGTTCAGAGGATATTTGAAAGCGCCGGTTCTTCGACAAAGCACAATAGAAGTACCATCCTATTGATTCATAATTACGCCACTTGTTGTTCAGTCACATTTGGATCGTGACCCTTCAGTGCCTGGATTATGGACCTCCTGACATAATCATTTGTATGTTCGTTGTTCGCTGAAGCATTCCTCTTAAGTATGATAGAGTTATTCGTCCAAGCTGAGGATTCTTTCTCGACATGATGATGAGGACATCGTTATTTTGTTGAGGATGCTCTCTTGAGGTGTCGGCTCCAGTAGATTTGAAGATGTCCTGGGATCGCTCTCGTCCTAGTTGACATAATAGGCGAAACCTTTATGATGATTTGGAGATGTGTCAATCCTTATTTGTTATTGTAGATGTACGAATTCTCGAAATTACTCCATGTTCTGGATCTACACGTTTTGTCGATAAAGCGATAATGGATACTCCTGACCTTAAATTGGTAGCATTGGTGAAATAGAGATAGGACTTCTCTTTTGTGACCTCCGCTGGCGTCTCCCTAGGACTCCACTGGTGTTGAATTTGTTTTCGACTATCTCCATACTGGAACAACGGCTATGTGAACCCTCACTTCGTCTTTCTGGGTGTGGACCCTTTGAGGCATTTCTGGCTTGCTCCATACAAAACTTGTGGTATTGTAGAAAATGCGGTTGTTCCATCGGATCTCGATAGAATCCGCTGTGTTCTTCTAAGTAATAGTTGCATCTTGTATCTCCACGCAACTTTCTGGTCCTTTCATCTAGGATATTTACTGGTGCTCAGTTATCCAAGGCATTGCTTGAAAAATTATTTCTGTGAAGCTTCTTAGCGAATGGAACACCAGAATTGAAATTGGTTGTTGAACCTGAATTGAATAATGATTGAATTGAATCTAAGATCTATCCTTTTGAAATTGAGAAGATTGGAATGAATCTTGAGAAACTGATTTTGTAACCGAGAAATTAATCTCCCACTATGGTCGCCAGTTGTTTGAGGGTAAAAACTGGTTCTTCTGTTTTTGGTGATTTTTGGTGTGTTGATGAGAAACAAATTCAAACCCTAAACAACGCACTGCACGGGAGTACTTTTAGATTCGAGATATCAATCTGTAAGACTCTGGCCTAAACCAAGAAATGGTTGTTTCAATTCGGTCACAAAGTGAAGGAAATGAGGTTCATCTTAGGGAGGGAATCGAAGAAGGTGTTTGAGATCAAAATATTGAATTATGATGGTTTGGATTTTTATGACTTATATCAGAATGTGGAACTGTCTTGCATAATATAAGCTATCAGTTCTGGGTATTTTTCTGGATATTGTGATGACAACACTTGGTTCTTATTCTGTTGTCGAAATAGGTTGAAAACCTATTTATACAAGTCGTTTGAGTGCAACCTTGATCTCGTAGGAAGTGGAGTAGATTAAGTAGTGGGGTAGTGGGGTTGTGTAAGAGGTGGTGATCATCACGTGCTCACGCCTTCACCCACTACTCTCGTCGTTATTAACCGTTCGTCCTTTCCTAACACGTTCTCGTAATGGGAGTGTTGCACGTTGTACGATGTAAAGCACCAGACTAATACCCCAGTAAGTATCCCCCAGTTTGTGACATGTTTGATGTCTCGAATAAGTGGGTAAAGTCGTGGGACTTGCCGCGGAGAATAGCATATGGTGCTATTAGGTGAAACAACTAAGTTGTTTATGAGGCGACATAAAATATCATATGTATTCGATGCATGTAAAGCATCGCATTTAAGCATCTCAAAGTAATCTATGTATATGAAAAATCAATGTTTTAGAGCTTGATTTAATAAGTCCCAAATTAAGTGCCTTTAAAATGTAGCATGCCCGACTACCTTTAGATGATCGTTTGGTAGCCCTTGGGATGATATACTGCTTGTTCAATCGCTCCTGTGAAGGAGGGGTAGCCGGTGATCATTGAGGTACCTCATCGATCTCCTAATATTTGATCCAAGCCGTCCGACCAAGCTAGCGAAGTTGGACGGACGAGATGGTTTGCGGCAGATGTTTTCCGCCGTTTGATTCAAATTAGGGTTTGGAAATCGTGTGGCCAACCCTAGTTTGATTAATCAAACTTTAGCGTTGGGCGTTAATTGGAGCAGGCCGATTGGCCATGCTTGAAGACGGGTTTCTGTCGTGCGCACCGACATCTCATGGATCTCCAAAAATTAGATCTAAGTCATTCGTTTCGGCCGGCGAAGATGGGCGATCATGATCAATTTGCGACAGAAACTTGCTGCCGCAAACCCAAGCTAGGGTTTCAATGCAGCCGCGTCCACTCTAATTCAATCGAACGAATCAACGTGCTATTGGCTTCCCATGGGAAAGTCGATTAGTCGGGAATAATATTAAGCCGGCGGTGAACATACTGACACCTCTTCGATCGTCTGCAACGCGATATAAGCCGTCCAATTAGGATGGCTAAGTTTGATGGTCATGATTGATTTGCGATAGTTATATACTGGCGCAACTTGAATTTAGGGTTTTAGAATAGTACGTTTCCCCTAGTTTGGGCAAGTTATTTGGTAACCTTTGGACTTGCTGCAAGCAATTCTATCGAGCATGAAAAAATTTTGGCCGTCGGTGAGTGTGCCGACACCTCTTTGATCGTTCCATGAAAGATGTCAGTCATCGAACAAGGCTGGAAAAGTTGGACGGTCGTGATGCTTCTGAGACCATTCTGTACAGTGTAGCTCGTTCGATCTCTCCCTCAACAGCACAACCACCCACACTTGGGGTTGGCGTTCAATAACGTTGAGGTAAGTTAGGTGAAGTCCAGCCAGTTGGGGTATTAATGGGCCCACCGACGGTCATCATGATGGTTTCCTATTTCCGCTAGGGATTGGCTAGGCTTGTTGAATTGCACATCCAAATTGTGTGGCCGTGATTATTTTGGGACTGGTATGGACAATATATATTTCCCTTAAGGAATTTAAACATGTTCGATCGAGCTATCTTTAATTAAAAGTGCGTCGATACGAGATTCTCTTTGTCAGAGAGTGACGTAGCCTGTGTGGGTATTTTCATGCATATCTCAGTACTGGAACTTCGGGAGATTCATGTTACTCTGCTGAGAGTGAACACGTAATCGTCATGTCATGTCAATGAGGAGAGTTCCGCTGAGAACATAACACGGAAAATACTAGGAAAATTATGCATTAATTAATAATGCTGGTATAAAATATAAATCACAGAATATTTGGGATTGCTACTACGGGCACCATTCTGAGTGAATTTCATATACATTGAATTTCTCATTGAGCGAGGAGGATTTTTCACTCATCACTTTTCAAATGGCTTTACCCCTTGCGAGGTGGCAGCACACTAAATACTGGTTTTACAAATTTAGCCTTGAACTAAAAACCACCAGCAACAATCACAAGACAGTTTAGAGATCTTCTTTTGAAGAGAAGTAAACGGTTCTCTTGAGATAAACCTAAGTCATTAGTTAAACCTCATAACTGTATTCCTCCTAAAAGCAGGGATATAGACGAAACTAATAACGAGGATATGCCACAGTGCTTTAAATGTAAAGGATTTGATCATTTTGCAAATGAGTGTCCGAATCCCAGAAAATACACTGGGAACAAAGGTCTTGCTATCAAATCACTATGATTCTAATAAGGACGAAAAGTCAAGTGTTGTACTTCTTTGAGAAAATATTGATTTTGATAATTGTAGAAATACATAGATCAATCTTGATATTATTTCGGAAGAAACCTCAACCATTTTAGAAGAAAAAATTATGTCAGCATTCTCACTTTTGATATCTCCAGGTCTTGTCACCAAAAACCTTCACCGATTGACAGAAGTTTCTGCTGGAAATCTTTTATCTGATTTTTCAGGTTCCACTATGTGTATAGAAGCTTGCACACCTATGGCGTCTGAACCATCTTTCATGTTAACATGTTCTTATTTTTCTCTCAAAGGGCATGAACTATCAAAGTGTTATAAGTACAAACACAAGGTAAGATACGTTAAAAAACTTCAACGAAGAGCAAATCGATTAGCAAACAAGCTCAAACTTGTTAAAAAAATCATCTGAGGTATGTAAAATCATCTCTTATTCGAAGAAGTTAGTTTCCAAATAAAATAATAGACAACTAGAGAAAAGGGTAAGGTCTAAAGTGTCTAAGGAATAGAGCTCTATGAATTCTATTCAAAAGGAATATAGTGGACAGATTATTGTTCACCCTGCACAACTTAAATTATGTTGGTTGTTTGTCTTATCTCATGTGCATGTTCCAAAAGAGAAGAGTTTGTACTTTTCAGGCTTTAGGGGAAAAAAGAAGGGGGGTGGGGGGTTATGTTTTGTTGTTTTTCTTCTTTTCTTTTGGAATTCTTCCATCTTTTCATATCTAATTGATATTGAAAAGGGGTTACTATGTTTGAATAATAAAAGAGGATTATTCTCGACAATTCTACCTTCTTTAAGGTTGAGAGTTGTGTGTGAACTTGTGTGTTTAAAATGTTCCGTAACCTACATTCTTTTTTTCCTTCTTTGAAAAACTATTTTTATCACAAGATTGCTTGTTGAGTCTGATTTGTGAATTCCTCCCACAATCTCATACCTGTATAGAGAATCCAAGCATTATCTCTTTTGATAGAAAATATGTTAATATGATTGTTAAGCCATCAATCATGAAGGAAAAGATAAATCTCCTATACCTCCAACTTTGAAAATAAAAAGAAGGAATGTGAGGAAGCCAAGAGTTGTTCCTTCAAATTCTCAAAAGTTTTCTGATGTTCTTGAAGAGTTGAAGGAAACAAGGAAGGAGAGTCAGGAAATAAAAGCTATTGTTTTTAGAACTCTTAAAATTCAGAAGGCCCTGGTTCGACATCAGTCTAAAAGGTTTGTTGGAATTAACTCCTTTCTACATGAACCTTATGTTCCTATGGCTGTTGATGACAAGGAGTTCGGGGACGATAAATAATTTTTTTAGAGGTCTTATTTTCTATGAAACTTTTTATGAGAATTTATTCTTGTGTTCTTAAGAAGGATAACTAGGGTTTGGGATAGCCATCTGTAGATGGGGAAAAATGATTTACTGGTTCTCTAGGAAAGTGAAGGGACGACCGCGGACGAGACTCCTCAACTGAGTAAACTGTCTGACCTCACACAGATGCATTGCTCGGGAGTTCTTTGAGTTCGAGAGATCAATTTGTAGGAATACTGCCTAAACCAAGTCAATGGCATTCCAGAGTAAATTCGGTCATAAAGAGGGAGATGGGTTGATCTGTAGGAGGGAAGCTGAGAATTGTGTGGGATCAATGGTGATCAGGGATTGTGGATGTGTTGAAGGTTTCTGCAAGTTTGTGTAAATAAGTTTCGAATGATTGATAAAGTATTGCTCACATCATGATTCTTGGTTAGACGCTGAATTGTCTGTTCAAAATATCGTGGATTTCTGTGTCCCCTCAATCATGGATTCAAATACTTATTTATATTGTCAGAATAGTGAACACATTGATCCCAGTAAGTGTGACGATTTCTTGAGTGAAAGAGAGGGAAAGTGGGAGATTGTGGTGAAACCAGTTCCGGGTCGTGTGGAGACTTGGTTAACCGTCCACCCACTACTTTACTAAATCCTTCAACCGTTTGCACGACTTACTCACATTTCTCATCGTGGATGAACACAAGTTCCGTAGGCCGTCAGACCAAAACCCTAAATAATATCCCCCCATGTGACGTGATTGATGTCTCACAAACATGGAGTCTGCAAAGCAGACATGTATTTGATTAGTCAGTCGTTGACTTATTAGACAGTGAGTCTAAGTTTTGTTGAATTGAGCATGAGTGACGAATTCTCAGTGATTCATGGATTGAGACGTACAATTCTTATGTTGATATTGCTCATCTTAGCAAATATTGTAAATTCGAGCAACTGAGCAAGCATTGCTTAATTCGACGAATTACTTAATATTGATAGATTGATCAATATTCGAGCAACTGAGCAAGTATTGTTCAATTCGATGGATTATTGGTAACGTGGCCCAAAAAAATATTAATTAAAATATTGGTAGTCTACCAAATATTATATAATTAATTTGTATGTTGATTACTAGATTAAGATAAAATTATTATTGTTTGAACTTGCTCAAAATTATGATTTGTGGAGCGTTTGTTCGAAACCTTAATTTTTGATTAATTGTTCGTCAATTGATGAATCACTGAAAATAGATCACTGAGTGAAGGAGATACCGACCACATGGGATGATGGATGACCATGTGGTTCCCAAGTGCTCGAGTGAACATGAACCATAGTCTTTAGTTGACCGGTTGGTGAAAGAATGATCAAACGCTGGTGTTGATCATTTATTAAAATAATGCTCGTGCGAGCGTTAGGTGATAAAACCTAATTATGGAGAAGTGAGGAACCGACCAAGAGGGCATGAGACCGGCCCTTGGTGGTCGTGGGACCAGTTGTTGGTCATTTGAGCAAATTCTAAGTTGGTTGAAAAGAGTTTGGATCCAATATGAACAATTGAGCAAATTAGGTCAAAATCATGAAGATGTGTGGGACCGGATTCTTGCAAGCCTTAGGACCGACCTTGGTCGGTCAAGGAAGCATGTCCGTGTCACCATAATGTCTGTGTCTCAATCCTGAGAGTTTTGGTATTTTATGATGTGCGTTTGAGCAATATTTTGGTTTTTCAGAAGAGTTTGATCTTGACTGAAATTCTTAATTTTTGCTCGAATGAGCAAGTAGAACTTTGCTCGTTTGATCAAAATTTTGAGAATATTAAAATAATAATATTTTAATATTTTTCGTGAGTAGCTTAGGCGGTTGATCGTTTGACTGTTTGGCTTTTTCATGGTTTGAGCAATATTCGAGAAAATATGAAGAAACCATGATTTTTGCTCAAACAGAGAAGTTTCATGAGATGAGGGAAATAATAATTATGAAAATAAGGGATTGCAATGTGTGGGACCGGACACGGCTAAGGCATGGCCGGTCGGCTAGGTAGTCCGGTCCCATGACACCTTCCCTATTTTTATTATTTTTGATGAAACCGTGAAAATATGGAGAAACCGTGAGTTTTGCTCAAACAAGGAAAGTTGCTTGAATGAAGGAGTTTTCATGAGTTCATGAAAATAAATAAAATAAGAAAAATAAAGGAAGAGGGCGTGGGGGACCGGACGGCCGATGGGCCTGGTCCTTATGCGCCCCTTTTCTATTTTTTATTATTATTTTCTCTCTCCTGTTTTGTGTAGGATTCCTAAATTTTCCATATTTTTGAATGCTCGTTCGTGCATTTGGGTGCTCGTTCGTGCATTTGGGTGCTCGTTCGTGCATGATTGTTGAGTATACTTGCACCATTTCATTGGGGCTTACTCGGTGATAGTCCATATGCCCTTGTTGGATATTTATTACTAATTCATGAAATTCAACGAAGAATGACTCATGAAACGGAGTAATAAATGAATTATGTATATATTACTAATCTATGAATCCAACCGGGGAATTCAAGGAATGGAGTAATGAGATAAGATGGTTATCTATTATTAATTCATGGAATCATCCGGAGATAGCCATGGAACGGAGTAATGAGATATAATAGATTATTTTCTAGGAATTTAGTGGTGAATGTCACGGTAGAATTAATCTATTGTAGAATCGAGATATGAGATAGTTGAAGCATCATACTCGTTCTGAAAGGTGTATATTCAGGGTACAACATGCAGCGTTGGTGTCCTGAAGGCGTTTATCCCCTCAACAAAAAATTATGTAGGAGTGCCGTATGAATCTATACACGGTCTCTCTACATAGTCAGGGAACAACGAGTGTCACCGACGTCCTAAAGGCGTTAAGCCCTCTCAACAAACAATTATGTAGGAGGACCGCCCAATCGTTCTTCTATGTAGAGGTGGGTCTCTCTATGTAGTTAGGGAACATCTAGTGTCGCCGACGTCCTGAAGGCGTTAAGCCCTCTCAACAAATAATTATGTAGGAGGACCGCCCAATCATGTTATTCTACATATAGATCATGATGAAATGTGTAGCATCGAATGCTTAACCAGTGGGAGGCCTTTCGAGAAATATATTCATCATGGATCTAAGAGGAAATCGATCAGAGATCGTGAAACGGTTCACGAATCGTAAAATATGAATCTTCACATGCGTTCCTGAAGCCGGGTAAGAAACATGCAGTATCATGATTTTATGATTTTGACCTTTGTCGAAAATCCACCATCAACATTAAGTCCCATGCTTAGTGAGGGACAGTCATGTTCCATAGTAAGCATTAGATGGTGATTTTACGGTTGACGAGATAAAGCAGTTAAACTCGGTCGTACAAAGGTATTTTCAGAATCCTCGATTTGCCCCAATGGTGTCATGTACGAGAAAATGCTTTCTAAGTTTGACCGACCACCTTCCCATTCTCTTTCACGCTCGAGCAGAGATTTTTTTTTTGTGCACGCCGGAGCTCCACCGCCACCGAATGTCGCTGGCCGATTTTCGGCAAACTCCGCCGCCGACAAAGGTACGTGAATTTATTTTTTAGTTTGTTGTGTATTATTCATGAGTTTTTCGAATACAAAATTCCATGTGTGCATGTATGGGTAGGTTTTATGAGAATTTGCTTTAGAAAACATATGCCCGTTCGTTCGTCAGTTTAAGAAACGAGCAATAATCCCTAATATGAAAGAGATACATATATGATGAATAAACATGATCTAGTTGCAGTAGAGAAAATTTTATTAATGAGGTTTCATGAAAATCAAAATTTATTTTCAAAGCATGGACTTTCACATAAATACATTTAGGAAACGTACGTTCGTTCGTAGTTAAATAATAAACAATAATTCCTAAGATATTTTTGAAATAGACCTGCACTTTATGATAAAATTTTGTTTGTGAACTTTCAAAATTTTATTTTAAATATGTGGACCTTTACGAAAATAAAAAGACCCCTATTTCATAGACAAACGCTCGTTTGAGCAAAACAAGATTATTTAAAAAAAAAAAAACTTACGTAAAAAAAATTGTGCGTGAGTTTTTTAAAAATGAACTTTGTTAAAGAAATCAAATTTTGATTTTTGAGTAATTATTGAAAGCAAACAATGTTTCCTTGAATTTGTGATTTCATAGTGTATGTACACAAGGTAGAAAATCAGTGAATGTTCACATGAAGGATTATGTGAATTTCTCATGGTTTTATGAAAATCATGTTGTGATTTCAAATAATGAATTTTTATTCGTCTCTGCAGGTTTCAAGAGATGAACAAATTCTAGGGATTTTGCGTCATAATCACTACATCTAGTGAAACTATAAACAGGTAAGAGTTGAGAGTTACCATTTTAACGCGTATTGTTGCCAAGCTGTTTTGACTCCACATTTTTGGCAGAAGATAATGGCAGCTTTAGGTGATGATCATATTTCTGACTCTTTCGGGAAATTTTCGAGAAACATCAAGCCAGAGATGAAGAATTCAACAGATGCTCGTGTGGATATTGATCAACCTTTCAGAGGTGCTAGAAATTTGATACGTGGTATGTCTCTTGCTCATATGAAAGCCATTCGTAAGGTAATGAATGATTTCCTGACTTATGTGGATGCGGAAGAGAAATACATACATGAGGAGCATAAAAGAAAAGTTGAAGATAAAAAAACTTGCAGTTTATCAGCGGAAAAGACAGCGAGCCCAACAAGCAAGACTAGCAGCTGAAGATGAGGTTCATCCACTCCCTGATAGTGTAGCTTCTGACTCAGATGCTGATGAAGTCAAATCTATCTGGAAGCCTTCTGAACACAAAATTAATCCATATCCTCCAGGTATGAGGGTTGAGCGATTGGCCAAGGCTGACTTTCAAGATGAATGCAAAGAAGACGATTACTTAGACGCAATATATGGCGACCATGTAGACCAATTTTAAGAAGTCCTCAGTGAGGGTTCTGATGACGACTTTGAAGGAGATTTTTGAGAAAATTACACGAAGGAAGATAATCGTGAGTCTGGTGACGAATCTGATGACTCTGATGATTAGTCTTACTCGCAATTCTTCTGAGTAATTTATTGTTTTATTTCTCATTAAAGTAGAGATTATTGTGATTGTTTGGGAAATTTAACTTCATGTGTAGAAATTATAATTCCTTAGCGGGCTGTCATCTGTTCGCCCTTTCGACTGTAGACATTGCATGTACTAGGGAACATGTGAAGTGCACAAATCACCGTCTTTTATTAGGGTATCGTTGACCATGTCTACATAGCCATAGATTATCAGTCCCCATATGGCGTAGAAACCATTCAAGTAAGTGTTCCTCCTGTACATTCTTCATAGAAGTATAATATTGTTGATTTGTTGATGAATGAATGAGAATCGATACGAATGAATGAAATTTTTTAGTGAAATACGTCATCAAAAAATTTCAGAACTCAGTCTTTTAGCAAAAATACCATAACATCTTCATCTGATGTCGGATTTTCGCGATCTACCCATGTATTCTCATTCCCAGGATATTTACAAGTTTTATTGAAGAACCTTTTTAAGTTTTGAGCATGTTTAGGGGTCGAAATCGGTGAAACAGTAAATTTCCTGGAGACTTTCAGAAAATTTTCAGCTGGCATGTAGTCCAATATTTTGGCCACAACTCTTTAATTATTTATCCAATTGCTATGAAATTTAGATATGTTGTAGAAAACATCTATACGAAGAGAATGGTATATGAATCAACCTTCAATTCCTTACCAATTGCTCCCAGTTCATCGTCATATACAGGGCAGTATAAAATCTCTTCAGACGAGTTTTTTGAAAAATGTGTTTTATGACTTCCACACTATTTGATCATGTCTTGGATGTATAGTAAAGAACTTAGATAGTTTTAGTTCACTTACATGCTGGATTTTATGATTGCCTTTGGTTTCCATGCTGGAATTTCTCTAATCTCATGTAATCTTCGTATTAGGTACCAAATGCCGAAGTTGAGAATAATGGAGCGAATGATGATTCAAATCATATAGTGAATCGAGTTGATGATGTTACAATCTTTGTACCTCAATTCCATGAGAATATTTCTAATGAAGTTGTCTAAGATAATGAAGCTCAAATCATCATCACTTCAGAGATAGAAAAACCGGTCCCAGAATGGAAGAAACTGCTCCATCGATATAAGAAACTGCTCCTACAATTGCTGAAGTTGCTCTGATGATTGAGAACCGCATAATAATACATGAATACCCTAATTCAGGGATTATTTGTGAGCCTCCATTCGGCGAGTCACTCCCATATCACACATTAGTTGGTGGATTGAGCTTTCCCATAGGGTATGATGATATGTATGAGAAATTATGGAAAATGTATGGTCACATTGTTGTCACCAAGGATCCAAAACGCAGTTACTTCTTGAAAATGCCAGTATGAACTATCTTGCGTGTCATAGATGATATTCGGACTAGGGCGAGAAATATTGTTACTCAAGATGTACTCTTTGATTGGGAGTAAAATTTGAAGAAATCTGAAGAACTTGGTTTCAACTTGAAGTGGCTTCATCAGAGGATCAGCATCATAAGGGATGCAGTAAAGAACAATATAACCTTCTCCAATGATGTTGTGGTGGAGAAAATGGATAAGACTACTGAATTGACTGAAAATTTGGAGTTGGAGAAAGCGGCCTTGCAAGTCTTGGAGAATGCAGAGAAGCAGAAATCTTACTTTGCCGGCATCCTTTAGTTTTCCTTTCCATAATCTCTTGAACCTTGAACTTCTGAGAGATGTGAGGTTTTATTTTGGTTTTGATTAAGTGAGTGATTGAGGATTATTTATTTTTTTGGAATTGATAGAGATTTTCTTAAAATAAAAGATCTTTGATAAATTTGCTGAATTCAAATAATGAATGCAAGAATTGCAAACTCTTGGAGGAATTGAAAATACATGTGAAACAAAATCCTGAAAATATGAAAACATTAGGTGTCTCAAGAGTTCATGCCTTGAACATAAAACACCTTGGGACGCTGAATGCTTCATGCATCGAAAGCCTTTAGCAAATTCTCGTGAATCACTGGCAC
This sequence comes from Papaver bracteatum, assembly GCA_023529315.1. Lineage (NCBI taxonomy): Eukaryota > Viridiplantae > Streptophyta > Magnoliopsida > Ranunculales > Papaveraceae > Papaver > Papaver bracteatum. The sequence continues at coordinate 154,581 of JAJJWX010000935.1, read as the reverse complement.
ACTTGTCTTGCGTTTCATGTCATCCAATTTGTAATATCCTCCGACTGTTGACTTAGCAATCATAAATGGCCCTTCCCAGTTAGAGCTCCTTGTGGAATGGAGATTAGGATTAGTTTCCTTGAGAACTAAATCCTCTTCATGAAATTTATTAGGCTTGGTTGCTCGTGCCCTGAATATCTTCTGTTGGTTCGAAATTCCTCGTGTAGTGGGATTCCATGTTTGTGGAGCTTTCTAATCCCCTAGAACATGTGGACACTCACGCAAGAGAGAGTATCTAGGATATTGATTTCCGTACTCGATCATTATTCTAGCAATGCTTGTGTCAGTAAGACGCTGGATTCGGAGAGGCTCTGCGTCCAACCACTTAGTGAAGTATTGCTTAGGTGGGAATAACCACTCATAACATTTGGTGATAGCTAAGTTGTTAGTAAGATCAAGTCCCCGGACCAGAGTAGCATATTTGAAAGTTGGTCATATAGACGCATTAGGGGGAAAATGACTTGCCTGAGTACGAAGCTTCTTGACGAATTCATGCGCGCTCTCTTCAGGTTGTGAGTTCCATCAAGGCTTCAACTTTCCCTAGATATTTTAATGGTGGAGAGTCCTGTATTTCTTCAGAATCAGAGCTTTCTTCAATAGAGAAATGTGCAATTGAAGGTGTGGAAGTTACCTTTCTAGCATGAATCCATGTTCGTCCAAGGATCATATCATATCATGGTTCCTCCCTAATTATGTGAAATTTGGTTTCTGCCCAGGTTGAACCAGTTTTCATCTTGAGAATGATGTAATCATAAGCATCCCTGGAGATTCCTTCATGGTCTCTAACTGAGATAGGATCATGAGTGTCTTCTTGTCAAGTGATGTCTGCAGCTCTGAGAGTTTTCAAAGGGATGATATTGATAGCAGTTCCAATATCATCCAACGCTCGCTTGAACTCATTTTCTTTGAGGTGGACCGTGGTGAGAAGTCCCCAGTCATACATCTCTTTGTCAGTGGCTGGAGGTTCATGTAACACTTATAAGATAAATAAACATTTCCCGGACACTATATGGTTCAAAGCCGTGAACATGTCCCTTCTTTGAGCTTTTGATAGATAAAGCAATTCGCAGACATGCCCGATCAATGATTAAACTGCTTCTTTGACTGGTTGTTCAGAAAGTGTAAAGGTTCTGATTGGGAGAGGATTCTTGTGTACTCCTTCAGTCCCCAGTTATCCTGAATTATCCTTTTCCTTGAATATGCATTTCAGAGTTCTGCAGTCACTGGTCGGATGACTAACATACCTATAAAAGCGACATTAACGCGGATTCTCCATTTCCTCGTCTGTTGGCTCTCTCTTGGCGGGAGGTAAATTGATCGCACCATCTTGGATCCAGACTTCCAATAACTCGATCACCTCTTCAATAGGGAAAGGAAAGTCTGGTACTTCCTGATCATTATATTTGCGCTGAGTAGGTGTTTGTGAATTTTGAGTTTGGTTGTCCTTCCTTGGTGCGTTCGTAGGATGTGACGTTGGAGGAGCATTCTTATATTGCTACGCATCAGCTTTCCTTATGCTCCCTTCAACAACATTCATGGAAGGATGAACAATGTACTGTTTGTTGATCAGGCGCCTGGTGCTATTTTGAGTGTCTCTCGGCTCCTCGGCGTCTGGTGCTATTTTCGAGTGTCTCGAGGCTGAACAATGTACTGTTTGTTCTTTCCAGCAAGGCTGGAGCAGTAGTTGTTGATTGCTTGGATGCTTCATGGAGCTCTGAGAAAGCATGGAACCAGAGATTTTCCAGTAAGGCTCTGTAAACTGGGATCATCCCGTTGATGCATAATTCCACCAATTGTTGTTCAATAACATTAGGGTCATGACAATCCAAAGCTTGGATTCTGAACCTCTTCACATATTCATTCAGATGTTCAGTATTCTTCTGATCCATCCTTCTTAAGTTAGAAAGAGTAATCTGCTCAGAGACGAAGAAGTATTTCCTGTAGAAGGCGTTAACCATTTCTCCCCAGTTAGCGATGCTCCTAGGTACAATGTTGTTGTACCAGGTGTATGCTTGGCATGTCAGAGATTTCGAGAATTCCTTCAGATGAACGACATGGTTGTTTTCGTGCTCTCCTAATGCCTCCAGGAATTGAGATACGTGTTCTCGAGAATTTCCTGTTCCATTATACAGTGTGAACATTGGAGAAGTTATAACCTTTTTGGGAGAGGGATTCTCTGTGTAAAATCATGGTATGGAAGTTTATGACGATGGACAGATGGTGCATTGACTTTTCCTCGAGCCTCCATGAAGCGCTCCAAGTCTTTACGAGTGATGAAACCTGCAGACTCCTTCTCTGGTAGATTTTCTGCAGCCTTGTGGGCTTCATCATCATCTACTAAATGGATTGGGGTAACTTCAGGATGAGCAACCGAAGATATTTCTTTGGCTTTTCCCTTTTCCTGAGTTTTCTCTGCCATCTTGTCAGTGAGTGTTTTGAGATAATTGCATAGCTCCTTATGAGTAGTACCCATATCAGTTTGATATTTAGCGAGAACCTCATGGACCTTCATGAGATCAGATATGGTGGGCGAATTTTATCTGACTTCCCCGGGATGTCGGCCGAAGAGACGATGATTTCCGATATTGGTTTGAGGAGGAGTGGTACCTCCAGTACCATTGTTGGAAGAAGGAATAATTTCTGAAGTACCACTATTGTTGCTAGTGCTAGCGTTTTTTGTGTTAGGTTTTATAACTGAACCTTACCTAAGATCAACCATTTTGTGAAAATGTGAGATTACAACCGAGAGATTAATATCCCACTGTGGTCGCCAATCTGTAGATGGGGAAAAACGATTTACTGATTTTTTAGGAAAGTGAAGAGACGACCGATCAGACAAGACTCCTCAATTGAGCAAACTTCCTAACCTCACACATATGCACTGCTCGGGAGTTCTTTGAGTTCGAGAGATCAATCTGTAGGATTCTAGCCTAAACCAAGTCAATGGTCGTTCCAGAGTAAATTTGGTCACAAAGAGGGAGATGTGTTGATCTGTAGGAGGGAATCTGAGAATTTTATGGGATCAATGGTGATCAAGGATTGTGGATGTGTTGAAGTTTTTCTGCAAGTTTGTGTAAATAAGTTTCGAATGATTGAGAGAGTGTTTCTCACACGACGATTCTTAGTTAGACGTTGAATTGTCTGTTCAATATCTCATGGATTTCTATGTCCCCTCAATCATGTATTCAGAGACTTATTTATATTGTCAGAATAGTGAACACATTGATCCCAATAAGTGTGAAGGTTTCTTGAGTGAAAGAGTGGGAAAGTGGGAGATCGTGGTGAAACCAGTTCTAGGTCGTGTGGGGACTTGGTTAACCGCCCACCCACTACTTTACTAAATCCTTCAACCGTTTGCACGACTTACTCACATTTCTCATCATGGATGAACATACATGCCGTAGGCCGCTAGACCAAAACCCTAAATAATATCCCCCTATATGACGTGATTGATGTCTCACGAACGTGGAGTCTGCAAAGCAGACGTGTATTTGATTAATCGGTCGTTGAATTATTAGACAGCGAGTCTAAGTTTTGTTGAATTGAGCATGAGTGACAAATGCTCAGTGATTCATGGATTGAGACATACAGTTCTTATGTTCATATTGTTCGTTTGAGCAAATATTGTAATTCGAGCAACTGAGCAAGCACTGCTCAATTCGAAGAATTACTGAATATTGATAAATTACTGAATATTAATAGATTGATTAATATTCGAGCAACTGAGCAAGTATTTCTCAATTCGATGGATTTTTGGTAACATGGCCTAATAAAGTATTAATTAAAATATTGGTAGTCTACCAAATATTATATAATTAATCTGGATGTCGATTACTAGATCAACATAAAATTATTAGTGTTTGAACTTGCTCAAAATTATAATTTGTGGAGCGTTTGTTGAAAGACTAATTTTCGATCAATTGTTCATCAATTAATGAATCGCTGAAAATAGGTCACTGAGTGAAGGAGAGACCGACCACATGGGATGATGGACGACCATGTGGTGCCCAAGTTCTCGAGTGTGTGTGAACCAGGATATTTAGTTGACCGATTGGTGAAAGAATGATCAAATGCTGGTGTTGATCATTTATTAAAATAATGCTCGTGCGAGCGTTAGGTGATAAAACCTAATTATGGAGAAGTCAAGAACCAACCAAGAGGGAATGAGACCGTCCCTTGGTGGTCGTGGGACCAGTTGTTGGTCATTTGAGCAAACTCCAAGTTGGTTTAAAATAGTTTGGACCCAATATGAGCAGTTGAGCAATTTAGGTCAAAATCATGAAGATGTTTGGGATCGGCTCCTTGCGAGCCTTAGGGCCGGACTTGGTCGGTCAAGGAAGCATGCCCGTGTCACCATAATGTATGTGTCTCAATCCTGAGAGTTTTGGTATTTTATGATGTGCTTTTGAGCAATATTTTGGATTTTCAGAAGAGTTTGATCTTGACTAAAATTCTTTATTTTTGCTCGAATGAGCAAGTAGAACTTTGCTCGTTTGATCAAAATTTTGAGAATATTAATATAATAATATTTTAATATTTTTCGTGAGTAGCCTAGTCGGTTGATCGTTTGACTTTTTGGATTTTTCATGGTTTGAGCAATATTCGAGAAAATATGAAGAAACCATGATTTTTGCTCAAACGGGGGAGTTTTATGAGATGAGGGAAATAATAATTATGAAAATAAGGGATTGCAAGGAGTTGGACTGGCTACAGCTAGGGCATGGCCGGCCGTCTAGGTAGTCCGGTCCCATGACACCTTCCCTATTTTTATTATTTTTCATGAAACCGTGAAAATATGGAGAAACCGTGAGTTTTGCTCAAACAAGGAAAGTTGCTTTAATGAATGAGTTTTCATGAGTTCATGAAAATAAATAAAATAATAAAAATAAAGGAAGAGGACGTGGGGGACCCCGGTCCTTAGGCTTCTCTTTTCCATTTTTTTATTATTATTTTCTCTCTCCTATTTTGTGTAGGATTCCTCATTTGTCCATATTGTTGAATGCTCGTTCATGCATTTGGGTGCTCGTTCGTGCATCATTGTTGAGTAAACTTTCACCATTTTATTGGGGCTTACTCGGTGATAGTCCAGATGCCCAATTGTTGGATATTTATTACTAATTCATGAAATTCAGCGGAGAATGACTCATGAAACGGAGTAATAAATGAATTGTGTATTTATTACTAATCCATGAATCTAGCCGGGGAATTCAAGGAATGCAGTAATGAGATAAGATGGTTATCTATTACTAATCCATGGAATCAGCCGGGGATAGCCATGGAACAGAGTAATAAGATATAATAGACTATTTTCTAGAAATTCAGTGGCGAATGTCTAGTTAGAATTAATCTATTGTAGAATCGAGATATGAGATAGTTGAAGCATCATACTAGTTATGAAAGGTGTATAGTCAAGGAACAACGTACGGTGTTGGTGTCCGAAAGGCGTTTGGCCCCCTCCAAAAAAAAAATGTAGGAGAGCCGCCTGAATCTATAAACGGTCTCTCTACATAGTCAGGGAACATCGAGGGTCGCCGACGTCCTGAATGCGTTAAGCCCTCTCCATAAACAATTGTTTAATAGGACCTCACAATCGTTCTTCTATGTAGAGGTGGGTCTCTCTATGTAGTCAAGGAACAACGAGTGTCTCTGACGTCCTGAAGGCGTTAAGCCTTCTCAACAAATAATTATGTGGGAGGACCGCCCAATCATGTTATTCTACATAAAGGTCATGATAAAATAGGTAACATCGAACGCTTAGCTAGTGGGAGGCCTTTCGAGAAACATATTCATCATGGCTCTGAGAGGAACTCGATCAGAGATCGTAAAATGGTTCACGGATCATAATACATGAATCGTCACATGCGTTCCTAAAGCCAGGTCAGAAACACGCAGTATCATGATTTTACGATTTTTACCTTTATCGAAAATCCACCATCAACACCATAATTGTGAGTACACATATCTATTGCCAACGTATTTCATCTAGCAATGTTTTTATAGATTTAATTGTTTAAATTCTAAAGTTATTCGGAAGATGATTTTTGCAGTATTAATATTTATGGTTTTATATATTGCAAATTGTTATGGGATATGTTGTTTACGTCCGTGAACTTTGTCTATCCCATACTTGTTCAAAAGTTAGCTCTATTTTATGTCAGTAAGAAAATATTGATAAAAGATAGAATGAACTTTTGACTACAAAAGTGAAGCCTTTTATGTAATTATGCAAATATTGATGGAAGAAAGGATGGACTTTTGTTTTCAAAGATGAAGTCTATTATATGTCATTGTGCAAATAGTGAATAAAAATAGAATGAATCTTTGAATATTCCTCTGTATAAGTCTTTCCCTGATCCAAATCTTTGCGTATATATTTATCTTGCCCTATCAGTCAACCCAATTATTCAATTGAACTCGGACGATAGAAAATAGCAAGATCAGAACGCTCAACTACAAGAGAAGTAGTTTCGTCTAGATTCACAATCCCAATGAAGTCTTCAAGTCGTTAATCTCCAGGGTCTCGAGAATAAACCTACGATTAAATGAGAATCGACTCTAGCAAAACCAACTAGTATCACACAGGAGGTGTGGGGATTAGTTTTCCTAGTTGTTAGACGTCTCCTTTATATAGTTTCAAATCAGGGTTTGTAATCTAAGTTACCTTGGTAACAAAGCATTCAATATTCACCGTTTGATGAAAAACCTGATTTATCCAAGCTAATATTTTTCAACCGTTAGATCGAAACTTAGCTTGTCACACACAAATGAAATGTATTTCATTTAGGTTTGAGTAACCGTACCTAAAAGTGTACATTTGGTTGGTTCACGAATAGTTAACCAATGGTTATCCATATGAGCACTTTCATATCAACCATATTCATCTTTCTCATAACTAGTTCAAATAACTCATAAGAACTAGTTCAAGAGTTGTTCAATTGCAAGGAAATCTTATCTAACTACACAAGACACAATTGAAGCAAAATCGGTTTGATTCACTTGAATCAATTCATGAACAATATAGCCACGGTTTGCAAAGATTACATTCCTTATTGAATTATTGTTTAAGTTCATGAACAACTGATTTGAGAAATATAACCAGCTTGGGTACGCGTACGGGTATGCGTACTTTAGATTTACTGGAATTGGGTTTGAAAACCCAACATAAATTTTCGGATAAAAAACTTCTATGGGTACGCGTACCTAAGGTGACTGGTTTGTAAGTTCGTAAACTCCAAAATTAGCAGAAATTCACGGACGTGAACTTCCGCCAGTACACGTACCCAACCTGCCTCCTTCACCAATAGTGCATGCACACATATGCACGCACTTGGTTTCTGGTACATGGATTTATACACTAATGTGCGAACACACTATATATGTTTATATCCATAGGTGGTTACGTAATCTCGACTCTACATTTCAATCATTGAAACATTCTTCTATAATGTTATAATAGTCGTTAGACATAAAGAATCGACTATCGTCATCAAAGCTATTTTCAAGATTGAAACGTCATCATGAATTTCGTCACGGGTAAAGATGAAACGTGGTTAAACCAAAAGCTTACCAACACATATTTCGAGAAAAAATTAGACGAGTAGACTCGGCTCTAAATAAATGTGTATGTATGAAAACTATCATACTTATACGACTGTTGTCTCAAGAGTAGGAGATAGATAGACTTTTGAGTGCTAGATAAGTTCAAGTCTCTACATACCTTTTTGGTCGGATGAAGTTCCACCGGTTCCTTGAGTAGTTCTTCGTCTTCATAAAATAATCTCCATGGAGTCTGGAGCTCAACTATACCTAACTATCCTAGATTGAGACTTAGTCATAAGTAAACTAGAAATCAAGACGTATAGTTTTGATCACTAATATTGACAAACATGCTTGAGATAGCAACGCATGCGTGTTCGACCGAGCAATGCTCTAACAATATGTATCACTCCCCCTTAGTCAATACTTTCGTCGCAATACGAAAACCACCCCCCCTTACATAATAATCTGAAAACCATATGTATTTGTAGTGTGAACTACATATTAATTCTCCCCCTTTTTGTCAATAAAATTGGCAAAGGTATGAAAACTGGATCCTAATGAAATTTTCACGGAGACGCTTCAAGACCAAAGAAAAGGACATATCAACTTTGTTTAGATGCAATCATAGATCCGAAGCTAAATGCATTCATCAAGGAGTTTATAAAGATACAAGATAACCCCTAAAAATTCCACAGCTGCACTCCCCACAAAGATATGAAAATTAAGCGCGAGTTCAAAAGAACTCTCCCCCATTTTATGTCATTCCCGAGAGAACAACAAGAGTGACATTACTTTTTACGAGAAAAGAAGGATTTTATTGGACACTAAAAACCATAAGAAATGATTTTCTATATCCAAAATTCTCAATTAAACTAACCACAAGAAATCCCATGATTAATTTAATCGTAATACTCAATCAAATTAAACACAAAAGTGATCAATTTAATTGAACATGCTGGACATAAGAAAACTTACGGAGCTACGACTACGTTAACCATAAAAGATTGATTAACTCAATTATTTTATGCTTAACACAAGAAAAACTTATGCAGCATTGTAGTACACATAAGATATGGATCAGGGAAAGATCAATATTACGGCATAAACAAGGATTCATTCTATTTTCCATCACTATTTGCACAATGACATATAATAGACATAATCATTGCAAACAAAAGATTTTAACCTATCTTCCATCGATGAATTGACATAATAGGTTTAACTTTTGTTTGTCAAAAGTTCATCGATCTTGTATCAATACTTGCATATCGATATATAAAAGAGATAACTCTTGACATCGTATGGGACAATAATAGTTCACGAACACAAACACACATATCCCATAACATAATGCAATATATAAAACCATAAATATTAATACTGCAAAAATCATCTTTCGAACAATTTTAGAGTTTTAAATAATAAAAAATCTAAAAACAAAGATGAAAAAATATTGGACATAGCTATGTGTAATCATAATAATGGATATTCCAAACTCTAGTTATTCTTCTTAAGACACAAGAATAAAATTCTCATAAGAAGACTTCCTAGACAAAAATACATCAACTAGAAAACGATTAAGAGCTAAAGTTCATGTTTGGAAGCTTCACGGATTTCGAGACAGTTAAGCTTGTGATTCATATTATCAACTGCGTCTTCGGAGAAGATATCCTCATTGAGAAGTTCTTTAATATGTGACTTCATGAGACCAAGGTCAGTAGTAACCTTTTTCAACTCAGTTCTAACCACATTAAGATCCTTCATAGTACCAACAAGTTGTAGTTTTGCTTTCTCAAAATATATAAGAAAGTCATGAACCACTTCAGCAGAAATCATATCCTTCTTATTCAAAACATCTTGGTGTGAGTAAGCATAGTAGCATGAGGCATTAGGTGCACCATTTTATACAAGTGTTCTTTTCTTCCTCCCTTTTGATTCGAAACCAAAACCTTTCTCAAGAAATCCTTTTGCAAAATCACCATTGAAAGATGAAGAAGATGACATTCTTGATAACCCAAAAATATCCCAGAGTATGCATACTTAACTCAATAGGTTGGGTACTTAAAAGGTTTCTCAGGGAATGAATTTTAGGGTTTCCTTAATTGACTCGCGTCGGTCACATGGGTAACCTCGATCTCGACCCAAAAGAATAACAAGAGTCGTACTCAAACAACAGTAATAATAAAAAATTACACATCAAGTACAAATACTTGTGCATGCATTTTTCCAAAGATACTCATGCTAAATACGATAAGAAAATAGCTTGAGAATCCGAAAAACACCATTGTCAACAAGTATACCTGAGCATATCTCTCAACCAGGATTTTTGTGTGAGAGATTCCAACCTGGTGATTAAGTAACACAAGTATGAGTTTTTAGCTCATCAAATGAATATTTTTTTTGGTTAAACCTCTTCTTTATGTACTTTGGAGGAAGACTGTTATGATGTGAAAAATTATCATAAAATTTACTATCATCATAATATGACGGATGTGTAGGATCAGAATATCGCAGCAAGAACTTTCTTGCGAAGTTTTCACTTTAGACACTGGCGAGCGTCGCAGAGAAGATTAAAAGAACGACGCAACAAATAACGATGGTAGAAACATGAAGAAAACGTAAAGATCCTGCGAAGAATAGAGTATTTGCGAGGGTTAATATTTGTGTATTCGCGAAGGTATCACAAGATAAAATCCGAAATTAAGGGATAGCTTAGTTGTCTATGAGCTGTCATCCATTATGTAATACCCTATATATAGGGGATGAGTAAAATGGAGAAGGGGGAGATAATTTTTAGAGTGTTGAGAAAGTCTCGAGGAGAGAGAAAATTCTTGTGAGCGATTGTATTCTTGATTTTCTTCCATTTCTTGTAACATTTCTGAGAATTAATCAATAAAAGTGTTGTTCTTAATCTACAAATATGTGTTGATAATTGTGGATTCTTGTGTGGGGTGTAGTGTATGAATTCCTGCAACTACATTGTTGGCGCTCGAAACAGGGATTGAAAGGGAAAATTTGTGAAAATTGTGGTGAAGATTGTTCAAATTAAGAAAATGATAAAAGAAAATAGCAAATCGGATGAAGGAAGAAGAGTAATAAATATCAATGGAAATAAAAGGGAGTTGGAATATAATGTAATCACAAAAACGATGATTGACGAATTTCATGAAAATAGGAGAGGAAGATTACATAAACGAGATTTTGAAGGAAAGAAGATTATGACGGTGGAGAAACAATCACCTCTTAAGGATTGGGAGAAGCTGAAAATTATGTTCACAGCAGCATGAGTATCAGAAGAAAATTTGAATCACACATCTCCTTTGGTAATCACAGTAACAGTTGCACGGAAGGAGAACGGAAAATTAACTAAATCCACGAAAGAATGGGTTGTGACCATGACTTTGGTGGATGCTGGAAGTTCGGTTGATATAATGTTTTATCATACATTTAAGAGAATGGGATATAAAGATGAAGAAATGTCTTGTTCAACTTATCAAATTCATGGATTTGGAAAATCTATAACCAAACCTAAAGGAGAAATAGTGGTGCGAATTCCATTAGGGGAAATTGAAACACAAGTAACACTTTGTGTGGTGGATATGGAATCACCATATAACATGCTATTGGGAATACCATGGATACATGCAATTAAGGCTGTAGCGTCAACATTACATCAATGCATTAAATTTCCTATGCCAAGTGGAATAGGAGAAATCAGAGGAGATGTTGATATTGCGATATTATGCAATCAAATTGAAGTGAAGAATTATGAAGGACACACAAAACATCGAAAGATTCGCAGAAAAATAGCAAAAGAGGCAAAGAAAGAAGAAGAATTTAGAATTTATATGATCAGAGCAGAAGAAGGAAAAGGAATACCTAGCGAAACCTCGCAAGAAGAAGATAAACCTGCGATAATTATAAAAGAGCCAACACCAAAATGGGAGAACCTGAAGCAATGTATACTGCAGCGGAACCAATAAAAAAAAATATTGGGGCTGAAGAAGAACCTAAAATGCTAAAAATTGGAACTAAGATGGGCGCGGATGAAGAAGCGAGAACCGTAAATCTCTTGCGAGAGTATACAGATATCTTTGCGTGGAATATGGATGAGGTACCTGGAATAGATCCTTCAGTTGCGTGTCATAAATTGGAAATTAACAAAGATGCAAGACCATTTAAACAAAGGATAAGAAAAATTGCGACAACTTATCATCCTAAAATAGAAGAAGAATTACAAAAGATGCTTGATGCAGGAATCATAAGGCAAGAAAAATATCCGAAATGGATAGCAAATATGGTGGTGGTCCCAAAGAAAAACAAAGGGATAAGAATTTGTATAGACTTTACTGATTTAAACAAAGCTTGTCCAAAAGATAGTTTTCCATTACCAGATATTCCTCAAATGGTTGAATCAGCACGGGAAATGAAAGAATGTCTTCATTAGATGGGTATAAAGGTTATAATCAAATTCCACTGGCTGAAGAAGATCAAGAACATACTGCATTTTTTGCTCCAAGAGGATTGTATTGTTATACAAAAATGCCATTTGGGTTGCGAAATGCAGGAGCAACATACCAACGAATGGTGGAGAAGGTATTTGCGAAATGGATACAAAAAACATTAGAGGTGTATGTAGATGACATGTTAATAAAAAGCAAGGATGCTAAGAACCATACGCAAGATTTGAAGGAGATTTTTGATCAAATGCGGCAATTTAACATTAAGGTGAATCCTGAGAAGTGTGTCTTTGAAGTTGCGTCGGGAATTTTTTTAGGTTACATTGTATCAAAAGAAGGAATACAAGTTGATCCAGAGAAAGTACAAGCAGTTCGCGACATGCCAACTCCTGCGACAGTGAAAGATGTGCAGAAATTAAATGGAATCTTAGCCTCGCTAGGAAGGTTTATTTCGCGATCAACAGACAAGTGTAAACATTTCTTCAACATTCTTAAAAAGGGGACAAAGTTCAAATGAACAGATGAGTGTGAAAAAGATTTTCAAGGGATAAAAGAATATTTGATAAATACATCTATTATGCAAAAAGTAGAACCAAGAGAAGAATTATTAATTTATCTTGCAACAACTTCGCATGCATTGAGCGCAGTATTGTTGCGAGTAGATGCAGGAGTGGAAAAACCAATCTATTACATCAGTAAAACGTTTAATGCTGCATAAAGAAATTACTCAAAGATTGAAAAACTGATTCTATCATTGGTTTATGCAACATTTAAACTTCGTATATATTTTCAAGCACATAAAATCAAAGTGTTAACAAAAGTACCAATTGAGTCAGTGATGAAAAACTCAAAGAGGTCAGGCAGGGTTGAAAGGTGGAATACACAAGTTGGTCATTTTGAAATCAAATATGAAATTTTATCTTCAACAAAATCGCAAGTTGTAGCAGACTTTTTGGCAGAGTTTCCTTTATAAGATGATGAAGCAGTAGAGGATATGATGGATATACAAGAAGAGCATGGAGATCCAAAAGACTTATTAACATAACCAAATAGATGGGAAATACTAGTATATCGATACTCAAATGGAGAAGGTAATGGAATTGGGATTGTCTTAATCTCGCCAGAAGGAACAAAAATGGCTTTCTCATTTAGATTGGAATTTGCATCTACTAATAATAAAACAGAATATGAAGCAGTAATACATGCCTTAAAATTCGCAATAGAAATGAAATTGGAGAATTCCAGAATTACAAGTGACTCGCAGCTAGTTATTCGCCAGATAACAGGAGAATACACTACAAATGAACCATCTTTGAAGAAATACAAAAAACTTGTTGAAGATTTGTCTGCGAAAATTCCTCAAATAAGATGGAGACACATATCAAGGAAGGACAATAGACTCGCAGACGCTTATGCTTTCATTTCAAGTATGATGATAGATCCAACTGCGAGATGCATAAAAATTCAGACACTTATACCACCTTCAATTAATAAATAATAATAAGAAGAAGAAGCAGATGTAATGATGATATAAAGTGGCGAAGAAGAACCAAAAATCAATATTGCAGATTGGCGAGCAGAGCTCCATGCATATTTGGCGAGAGGAGAAATACCAAGAAACATATTAGAAGCACACAAGTTGAAAAGTCGTGCAACAAATTATGAATTAAGAGATGGAGTATTATATCGCAAATCTTTCAATGGGCCGTCACTTAGATTCTTGACAAGGGAAGAAGGAGAAAAGGTGCTAAAAATGTTGCATAGTGGGGATGCTGGTAATCACAGCGGAGGGAGATCTTTGGCATACAGAAAAAAAATGCAAGGATATTACTGGCCATATATGCATGAAGATGCGAAACAACTATCAAGACGTTGCAAAGATTGCCAGCGACATGGAAGAAAGATACATGCACCAGGGGAACCATTATCATCTTCAACAAGTGTGTGGCCTTTTGGAAAATTGGGCTTAGATATTGTGGGGCCATTTGTACCATGATTAGGGAAAAAGATATACTTAATTGTCGCAACAGATTACTTCACAAAATGGGCAGAAGTAAAAGCAGTACAACATATCCACGACAAAGATATATTTACATTCATATTTGAAAATATTATTTGCATATTTGGAATTCCAGCACAGTTGGTGTCTGATAATGGAAAGAAGATTGAGGGGCAGAACATAGAGCTACTACTCAATGCATTTAAGATAAGATGTGGAAAATCTACTCCTTTATACCCACAAGCTAATGGTCAGGCTGAAGCAACTAATAAGACAATCGCAGACATCTTAAAAAAGAAGCTAGAAGGATATCATAGAGCATGGTGTGAACAGATCCATAATGCATTTTGGGCTTACAACACAACTAGAAGAGAAGCAACGGGGATGACACCTTTTTGTTTAACATATGGTGTTGAAGAAATATTACCAACATAGGTTACTATTCCTACAACAAAAAGAGAGGTTTGGGAGAAGAATATTAGTGCTAGAATGATTCTAAATAAACTTGATGAATTGGAAGAGAAGATAGAAAAGGATTTACAACATATGGAAAATTATCAGCGAAGATTAGCTCGCGAGTACAACAAACGTGTCAAAAAACGTGAATTCCAACTAGGTGATTTAGTGCTGCGAGAAACACCAGGTTACCAGCGAGAAAATGGTGGTAAATTGGCGAGAAAATGGGATGGAACATATATCATTAAAGATATAGTTGGAACAGGGGAATATAAATTGATGGATCCAGAAGGAAAAGACGTCGGTCAAAGGCTCAGTAGACCATATAATAGATTATATCTAAAGAAGTATTACCAGTAAGGATTTTTGAGAATGGGATTGTAATGATTATTGTCAGATAGTGAAGGTGAACAAAACTTTGCTGAATAAATTGCTGCGAAAACATTCAAAATTAAAATAGAACAAGAATATGCGAAAATATCGCAAGAAACACGAATAAAATTTCGCAGAATGGGACGAACCTTTATGGCGTACACCCTATTTCGCGAATAAAATTTCGCAAGAGGAAAATGTAAGACCTAAAGTACGTCATTTAAGGGGGTATTTGGTTGCATGGCTCAAGGATAAGGTTGTACTGCTACTGGAACTTGAGTCATGGAGATGTGGGGCTCAAGAAAGCCTATCCGGGAGAGGTACTTTGGATTTACAATTATATATATAAGGTTATACCCTGGTTGGACGACCGAAGATCTCTTCTAAGGAGTGCATAATATGATCAAGGCGCCGCGGTACACGGTTGATCCAAGAGTGCGTGGGGCGGATGAACCTACCCTGGCCATTCTTGGCAAGTCTTGACTATGATGCACTCGGCCTGAAGAAAACCCCACTTAGGGTGCAGTCTCGTAACTATGAGCCATATAGGCAAAAAGGATAAGAGGCTGCGAAAAAACTGGTTGTTGGAAAATCTGGATGGGAGGAGATAGTCTTGTATGGCCGATGTACGCCTCCTCGAAGGGGCAACCAGGGGGAGATAAGGGAGGCACTCTCCATTAGGGAGATGATAAGTGTCTTCAGACGCAAATTTCATGAGACTTTTTTGCTCTCAAGAGTATTAAGGCTTGTCATATTTGTGCAGCAAATATATACAGAGGCACAAATTCAAGAGATGAGATAAGATGAGATCAATGGGTCATTGCATGAAAGTGTAAAGACGTCCTGCAATTTCATCGCAAGACGACAATGTCATGGGGATTTATATTCGCAAGAATATTTAGGCCTGTCATATTGTTGCAACAAATGGACAAAAAGCGGATAAGGCAAGATCAATGGGTCTTTACATGCGAATGAAAGGACGTCCTGCGATTTTGTCGCAAAAACAAAAATTGGCAAAATAAGACCTTTAACTAGGAAGGAAAAATAAGACCAATAGAATAATTGCAAACATTAACTGTTTTTGCAGGTAAATTTTGTTCATTGCGAGAAAGATAATGAGAATAATAATCAAAATCTCTCAAGATACTATTCGCAACACTATTCGCAGTACTACTCGCAGATTATTCAAAATATCGCAGAGTAATTCAGAAATTCGCAGAAATGGAAGCACTATTTATTGTTTCTTATACTTAGAATAGCCCGATCAAAGATAGATACTTTATACTTCAAGAAACCATACTTCATATTTCTTATACTTCTTGATACTTCTTCAGACGTCACATGGATTCATTCTAAGAAAGATAATGAGGGGCAAGTATGGGAATTAATAAATGAAATATCATTATCTTCCTTGTAAAAATACTTAAAGAGTTAGAAGAATAATTAAATCCCAAGGAGAATAAAATACATTGTTCACAAAAAGAGAAGGAGAAGATGTAGTTCAAAAGAGTGATACTAAAGCTTAAGTTTCAATATTAACTTCGCCAGCTTTATCATTTTCGCCAGCTTTGTCACCTTCGCAAGTTTTCTCGCCTTCACCAGTATTGTAGCGCCCCCTAAGCTAGCAGCTGACTAATCCAATAAATTAACTAAATAAAGAGGCACTAAAATCTAAAACATGCACTTAAGCATTCAAGTAAGAAATGCGATACAGAACTTAACCCAAAGCTAACCCCAATCATAAATATATATACAATATCTTCTCTCAAATGATACATATATAATAGTCATTTGGTTTTAAATAAAATATAAAACATAATAAATATAACATAAGTTAATCAACTAGCGAAGTCAACCCTTGAAGCTTTCGCTGCGCAACCCTGATCTGTCACAGAAACTGAAGTGGGAATAATTAACATTTAACCTTCTAAGTAATCATAGGCAAGATTTGGAAAACAATACATGTTTTTCCGAAAACATTAAACAGTGACTAAGTCACTGAAATAATCATACATGTATATGGACAAACTCCTTATTCAAACAATGTATAATATGGTTGTAAATCCTTACCCGGCAATTCACACATAATAGATATGGACGCCACCAAGACCATGGTGACCAGTACTCTAAACAATAAAAGCTGAATTAAAGTAGGTATAAATGTGAAGGAGCGTATCCTATATACCACAAGTGGAAATTCGCATTTCCCATAACAATTCATATTGACAACAAAACAATACAGGTCCTTTATAAATCGTGGAAAGATTCACAGAACCAACAGGATTAACGTAATGCATTTTAAACAAAGTATGGAATGCAAGAACAAACAATGCATGAGTTTGTTAAGCATAAACTTTTACAAAAGCAACAATAATGATTACAAAAGAGTCAAATGCATTCCCACACCTTTTGATGACAAGCCACGCCTACCTCAAGATCCATGATCCACTGGTTCATCCTTTGAATCGGTCGTTGTTAAAAACGAACTGTTAATCACACAAGCAGTCTAAGAACTAGCAAGAATGGCTCATACAAGAATCATATAATTCTATCTAATGGTTCTAGGCCCATTTATGTTTCAACCCCTTTTTATTCTCTATCTTTAGAGCATATAAGGTTTACTAATTCATTTAGGTTGGTTCTAATTAATCCTTAACTTTTATCTTAACTTGTGTAACTCTGATAAATTTACTTCATAAAATATATATAAATAATTTACCTCATTTTAAGTAATTTATTCATCAAAATTTGATTAATTAAATACTAACTTATTATGACTAATCAATCTCTAAATTCATTGTAACTAATTTAGCTTAAAATTTCTACTTCATAAATTATATAAATAGGTTACATCATTTTTTAGCAATTTAGTCATCAACATTTATTTGATTTGATTTATTTATCTTATCTATATAGCAATCCAATTTCGATTTTACGTTAATTTATAATATCTGATATTTTTAACTTTGTTGTTCATATATAATTTTTAGATTCATGAACTATTTACGAATAACTTAATGTTATAACCATTATCCAAATGTTACGTTATTATTTTATTTTCAACATATTATTTCCAATATATTTATTGTTTATTTCATTATGTGACTTGATTTAAATAATTAACTGCTAACAATTTTTCACAGTTGTTTGGTATTAATATTTTATTATTATTATTGCATTATTTATTTATAGTTCTCAGACCGATAAAATTTAATCGTAATTAATCATAATGTCACGTTTAAATTTTATTATTAATACTAGACTTGATTTGGTCAAACTCTATTTCCTTAAATTTTATATTATTTCTAAGTAATCCTTAAGTTGTATTATTAATTAAAAAAAAATTCTAATACAGTATTAACATAAAAGTATTATCCAAATTATATTTACAATAACTCTAAATTTTTACAGCATTATAATTTGCTAATTTTATCGAAAATTATTGTCTTAATTATGCTATCATTTTCATTATTGTTTTATCAAATTTTCTTATTTGATTACTAGCGTAACTAAAATACAATCAAAATAATTATTTAGTAATGATACTTTGTTTAATTTTATTACGCCTTATTCTTGTAAATATAATTCTATTTTCACGAAAAGATTGATGTAACATATTTTATTTATTCAGATTGAATTGGTAATATGGTATATCTTGTTACATATTGGCTTAGTAATTTAATATGATTTAAATTTTTGAGTCTCCATAACATTTTTAATATGTCTTAATAGTCTTTAGATTTTGGGTATTAATAATAAATATCTATTTCACATGCAATTTTATTCTCCTTTAAGTTTAATTTTGTTCTAAGTATTCAAGTATTATAGATATCACTTCATGTGTATAATTTAGTAATTTAGTGAATCATTTGTTGGACTAAATATAATCTAGGTGTAAGATCGTTAACTGATGCGTGTCGTAACCACAACAAATTAATTAATACTTTTACTACCTAATTAACAAGTAATATAGGGTAATCAAGATCGATCCCACGAGGAGCACGAGATTCTAGTTGTAAAATTGTCACACAAAAGGGGGGTATTGGTTAAGGATTTAAGAAAGTAAATAAAATAAACAAAGCAATTAAAAGTGTAAAATGAAATCAATAAGAGAGAATAGATTAAGGAATCCTTCTTCGCTGCAAAACAATGATTAAAGTTATGTTCTTTTCCACTTTTTATTAGTCATAGATTATCACCAACCGTAGGATAACAGGTTCGCTTAGCTAAAGCCAAAATTCCTTATTTCACCGAGTAACAAGTCCGCTTAGTTATCAGATTCTATTCAAAAGAACCACCTTGAGGTTCGCTTACAAGATGTAATTCCCCGAACGCATTAAGATTTATGAACTTAGGTTTAGTACTAGTAGTTAGACTCGGTTCGCTTGGTCCACTTTCTAGCGTTGTTTTCACACACAATTGCTCCACGGAATCCCTCCGCAAGGTCTTGTGTTTTCTACCTGTGTAAAGAGTCAAGAAACTATTACGTATTCCCTAACTTTCACTAGCTTTAGATCAATTAACAAATCAATTTAGTATGCATCCTAAAAAACATATCAATCAATCATAAACACTCATATTAGTAAAAACAAACGATATTCATTTGAAAAACTTCAAAGTAGAATTGAAACAAAACTCAAAACATATGTTAAGAACTAGGAATTCATCCTCAATCAATAAAATTAGTTACTCATATTAAAGAGTTCACACAAAGAGAAAAGTATTGTGTGTGTAAAAGTGTGCAAAAAGATGTGTAAAAGATATGTGTATCTAAGTGCATCTAAGTGTATGGAAGTGTGTATAGAAAAGTAGAGAACTTTTCTATTTATAGGCTTCAATGTTCTCCATATCTTCCAAGGAATAGAATCCCTTTCCTTTAGCACTTCAATTTCCAAATCCAAGCCTTTCTCAAATCTTCCATCTCCTCTTTCCAAATCCAAGCCAAATTCTTCATTCAATTCCAAGTCCAACTCTTCACATCCCATGAGAAAAATATGCACAAAATTCTGCAACTTTAGCTCTCCGGAAAACTGTTTTTTGGCCGGAAATAGGTCGGAATTCGTCACCGCCGGCCACCTGAGATTATGTCTCCCGGTTAGAGAATATTCCGTCACAGTCCGTTAATTGTAACTTTCAAACTAACAGTCGTCGTCAGTCAGTCGGGTCAAAGGAATGGAGTCAGCAAGTCAATCAGCTGTCTAACTCTGGGCTGAATCGGCTGAGTGGTCTGAGTCGTTCGGTTGGATCGGTCATCGTACTCGTTCTGGATCGGTCACCGCCGGCACGAGTCAACTCGCCGGAACCTAAATCCGTCCGAGTTTCGGCTATTTATAGAGCTTCTCAGGCCACATTCAGGCCGATCTTTAATCTTCAATCCCTATACAATCCTAGCATTCATCTAGTTTTGGCATTCATCACATATTGCATCTTCAACTAGCCTTCTTTCCTGCAGCATCACTAACCCATCTTCTGCTTCCTGCTCTACTGAATTTCATCACAATCTTTAAACCATACCAATCACCCCCTGTAACATCACCAACATGACTGACCCTTTTTATCTCATAGTCAAACCCATTCTGTAATTATTCGAGTAGTTGCTGTTCTTATCCTTTGATTCAACATCAACATCGAGTTTACATTACAACCCATTAACAGTCTTCATCTCATCTTTTCTGCTCAAAACCTAAATCCGAATTTGAGAGAAACCCATTACAGCAACCATTATCTCCTCACAATTTCATATCAAAACATCATCTTCAATCTCCATCGAGTTCATCTATTTCAATCTCAATCCTTCCCATTCGAACCCAGAAACGGCGATAGTAGCATCATTTGTTCTATTCCATACTCAGAACAAACCCATCTTCTAATCAATCTCCACCTCTCGATCTGCTTCAACTCTTGAATTTAATTCTCCCTCTTTTGGTTTTAGCAGCAATAATACCCTCAATTTAATCTCTTCTTCGATTTCTCGGACAATAGCAACAATCCATCTCCCTCATCGGATGTCTTCAATTCGATCTACTGAATCTATTTCATAATTTCGACTCAATTCTTCCACTGAATTTTCGATCTCGTCTCGGACAGAACAAATCAACTGCGCTGCTTTCTCAATTTCAATTTCAGACTGAAATACTCGATTTTAGGGTTGGAATGGGTAGGATGGTTACACCCCAAGGACAGGGAACGCCCCAACTTGGGTGCTAACAACACAAACAATTTCTGGATAAGGGATACCCTAGATGGCAGCCCCTTAACGTAAGCTTACCTATCTTTAATAGTTCTCCTAAAAGAGAGTCGCCCCTTAACCTTAACTTGGCTCCAGATAGTGCTCGCCCCTGAAATGACAATTTTTCCCTTTTTGGTCAATTTTGGATTATTTCTTCTTCTTTTCCTAAGTGCGACTCAAGAGTACCTAATAACTCAAAAACACACGTAAAATACATAATTCACAAGAAAAATAGCAAAGAAAGCATAACTACTAGATAGTAAATACGGTGTATTCTACACCTATCATTAACAAGTTTTAATCTTTATTTTATGCCTTATATGACCTCATGTTCTAAATCCTACATAAAAAGTCTTTTTTTATCTATCTGGTTTAAACGCAAAACACAAAATTCAAATTTGTTATTAGTTAACTTTGCAGGACTTAATTATAAATGAGCACTAATAATTTTCCACAGCTATTTAATCATAATCATTATTTTATCGCTATATATTTGTTAATGGGATTTTAATTTAAGTTATGTTCAATATTGTAGATGCATTTTACTACCAACTACATCCAAAGAATGGAAACCTTCTACTCATGCAAATGAAAGTAAAGACTCAACAATGGACACAAGATATACGTGGTTCGGTATGATTACCTACGTCCACGGGGGTGAAAGGGTGTATCTTATTACTTCAAAGTGTTACAAAGGTGTTGCTCTTAACCCCAAACTTACTTACACGATTAACTCACTTCTCCCTTTCTTCTTCCTTGGGGTGATCTCAAGTCTCTCTCCCAAAGTTACAACCTACCTCTCTTGGATATGAGTTCCTCTATTTATAGGAAGGGTTACATACAACCATACTAAGGTGTTGGTCACATTACATCTAATTTGAAGTTCATTGGTCGGGCCAGCTTATGTCGTCCTTTCTTCTGAGCATGTGGCCGATGTATTTTAATCCCTTCGCCTGTCTTTCGTCCGAGCCGATTCCTTCGGGTGTTCTCATGGCACGATGTCGCCCTTATCGTCTATCGCCCTTGAAGTTAGCAGATGTGACACGTATCTTCCTATCCATTTGACTATCACTCCTCATTTGACCCACCGTGTCTTGTCTTGTCAGCTCTGGAGTCGAGTCTTGTCCGAAAGTTGCAGAGCAATCATGCCCGATCCACGTGGCTTCTTGAATCTCGCGCCTGGAAGCCTTTATTCCATGCTTCTCATCTTTTCATTCTTGGGTGTATCATAACTTAAGATGTTGCCACCTAGACCTGTGGATAATTTACATCTACATTTATGCCCCTTCTTTCGCTCGTGTGGCAGACACGAGTGGAAGAAAGTCGTCCCAGCTGCCCACGTCTTCGTCCATGCCGCAAATTCCATCACGCAGTACCCCATTAAATCCACTTTATTACCTGTAACTGCCGGAGTCGGTTACAAATTCTCCTCTTTAAATAGCCCGCTTCCTTTTCTATTTCTTCTTATTTACCATTTCCTTTTCAGTTCCCCGCCGCTGCAACCTCTCTCCAAGATTTCTTCATCGCTTTCTTCTTCTAAAAGTCCTTTTTTCTTGACTTTCTTATTTCATCTTCTCCTCATCGATTGTCACAGTAGCTGTGGTTACATTCTCATCGTCCCATCTTTTCTCAACGATTTCTCAGTTCTGCACCGTTCGCGTTCATGGCTTCTTCTCCCTCCATGACTGAAAGAAGGTCTGTCGATGATGTATTTTCCGATTTTGACGCTTTTTCCCTTGCCTCCCTATTTTCGTTTGATAGTCCCTCTAAGTACGATGATCGCGCCATGAGATCTATCTTTCCTGATGATTCTCCTTCTATTTCGTGCAGGTCCAAGAAAAGGGTGAAAGATCTCTCTGACGAAGAGTTCATTGAGCATTTGAAAGAGAAGTACGATCTTCAGAATTACAAAGTTACCCTGATCTCGGGTTGAAGAAGTCCGATGTAGGGAAGCATGAGCAGTAGGCTAACTGTGTGGTTGTTACTCTAGGCCAGCTGGAGCTAGGTCTTCGTCTTCCTTTGTATCACCCCGATAATCCTTTCTACTATGAGGTTCTTTCTCAACTCAAGCCTTATCGCGCTCTGGTTCAGTGGACTGGCAACACTTTTTGAATCATGGATTAATGGAGAGCTCGCCGGGATGGTCACGTATCCACCGCCGAGTGGTCAACCTACAAGCCCGAGGACGCTCCGGGATATACCGTGGCCAATTTCCTTGCCAACTACCGAGATGGTACTTCAACCTTGGGTGATCTTGCTGGTTTTGCTGTTAGTCCTCATCGTCACAGGACTATGCCCAAAGGTGTTGAGAGGATGATGCTGGATACCGACCCCCTCGTCCAAGGCTCTAACAGGCGACCCCGTCATACTAATGACCCGATTTATCCCCTAGTTCCACTCCTTGTCTGAGGTCCCATTTTACATGGTAGCTTCCCGTCGCCTCCTTTTCCCGCCGAGCCCTATCCTTTCTGGGTTGTTAATGATGATAAGGCTGATAAGGTATGCGTCTCCTTCCTCCTTTCTCGATTTCTATTTTGTTATCTTTGATCCCAATTGGATGTTTTGTTGTTATTAAAACCTCAGGGAGATTCTACCAAGACTTCCGGATCGTCTAAGAAAAGAGGTGCTAGCACAAGGGTCGATGAAGACCAGGGGAAGGTAACAAACATAGTGATTTTATTATAAGTACATGTGCTTTCCCCTGTTTTTTGCCTTCACATGTTCTGACAAGAAGCCTTGTGCAGAAATTTCCTAGGCGCGATAGTGATGAGGCCGATGTAGAGGAGATTTATCCTCAACCCCTTAGGCGTAATCCTTTTAGGGGCAAGCAGGTTTCCAAGCCACCTCAAAGTAAGAAACCAATCTATAATATCCCTGATGAAGATGACCTATTTGGCGATGATATCTTGGGTGACCAGGGCGAGGGAAAGGAGATGGGCGAGAGTTTCGGTCCAGAGGTGGTCGTTAATCCTGAATTGGCCGACAAAGAAGAACCCCTGAAGGCGCCCGAGTCTGGAAATGTTGTTAATGCTGAATCGGAAGTATTTCATCGTCTGCCCCAGATTACTGGTGGGTCTTCGTCTGGTGTCGAAACCTCTTTTACCGTCTCGGGCCCTATCATGAATTCTATTGGGGCGCTGACTTCCCTCGACTTTGGAGCATATACTGATGAAGAAATACTTAATACAGTGCCCCACTATGGTGATATCGCCCAGACTCTTGACACGGTGGTGTGTAACTCGACTTAGCTTGGTGATATCCTTTTTGTCGTGTTCAGCGTAATCATGTTTACTTGTGTCATATTCTGAATCGGGTACGCTTGGATGCCGCCAATCACCTCAGAGAAAGGATGCTGCTAGAGTCTCTCCAACTTCAATTGCAGAACGAGAGGAGCCGCGCGCACGATCTAGAAATCAAACTCACTGATGCCCAAGGTATGCCATAATTTTTTAACTTCGAACTTATGTTGATTGAGTTTATCATGCCAGTATCCTGAGTCGGGTATCCTTCTTCTAGCCGAGGTAGCTAGTATAGGTTTAGACGCTTCTTCGGAGTTTAGGATTCTGAAGAGAAAATGGGATATTGAAAAGGATTTAGTGGAGAATCTCCGTCGGTTTATGGCAAACAAAGATGACAAAATAGATTATTAATCTGAGGAGATCGAAAATCTTGAGGGCGAGCTAGACCGATATCGCTAGTTTGAGTATGACCCTGCAGAGATAGACAATTTGCGGGCTCATTTGGGATCCTCTCAAGTTCTTGCTGCTGAGAGAGCTGCTTTAGACACAAATTTAGAGCAGCGGGTAGACGCTTTACAGTTGCAGAATCGAGACCTCCACGAGGATCGTCGACGACTTTTGAGGGACAAAGATGTAGTAGAGCGGGCGAACAGGGATTTGTTGGGCAAAGTAGGTGAATTTTACAAAGTGATGGGAGAACTTGAATGGAGTAGGTTACAACTTTCGGTGCTTCAGGTGTCGCGCAACCGCTTAATGGCCGAGTGGGGTGAACATAAGAAGTACTGCCCCGACAACGAATTCCACGAACAGCATTATAACGAGTTAACCTTGAAGTTGTCGAAGACCGAGGATGAGTTGTCTAAGTCGGTAAAGTCACTTCAGTCAGTGTTACCAGCCTTTTCAGGTATCTTAGACGATGTGTTGAGGCCGTTCCTTAGATTTAGATTACGCCCTGTTCTTGCAAAATTGTTAATCCGTGTTTTCTGAATAATGCTCTGTCTTTGTGATCCTGTAGCCGAGTAGAAGCTTTCTCAGGAGTTGGATCTAGAGGTCCGTTGATTGAAGTAGGTCGAGGCCGATTTGGGTTCCAAGCTGGACGAGGCCAAGGAAACTGCTTCTCAGCTTACCCAGCAGCTCGAGGAGTATCGCGTCGCTCATGCAGAGGAGGTGGACGAGAAGGTTCGGACGGGCATTGAGGAGTGGGTCGAGGATAAACGACGCGAGGTCGCGCAGAAGAGGGCTGGCGCGATTCCTCCCAAGGCTTGATTTCTCTTTTTGTAGTGCTGCGTCACTAATTCACCCCTTGTTCTGGGTTTTAAATCGCTTTGAACACCTCTTCCCCTTTTTACCTTTGAAACACTGCTTGTTTGTTCACATGGGGGTGTTGCGTCGCCGATTATTTCTGTTTTACTCGTACTTTTCATTTCGTATGGTTGCTTTACATTCTCCGTACTTTGTTAATGGGAGCATGACGCTATCGATTTAGCTTTTGTTTCGTATGTCGTTCTTGCAATTGTTAATTTTGTACGTTAGTATTTTAACCTTTTCTGTTGAACACACCCAACAAGGAGGGTCATCGGGCCCAATGCCATGTCCTGATTGGGGTATCTCATCACTATCTCTTGGATTCTGTGGAAGGGTATCAGTCGACCAAGTTCTAGGCCCGATATCCCCGAGCGGTTATCGACCAACCAATCTCGGGCAAGTGGACACAGCCGCCTGCGATGGGGGCGATCTTTCAAATGTATGTAGGTCACCTAGCTGAGAAGACCTCGTGTCTTAACAACCTTTGGAACTGGTTTCCAACCACCATAACCCTCAGGATACCTCGGCACTTGCATACTTCCACTGCCCCGAGTACGAATATCCAGGCGACTGTAAGGCACCTCGGCACTTCCACACTGGCTTTGCCCCGAGTACGAATGCCCATTCGAGTGTAAGTCATCTTGGCACTTCCACACTGGCTTTGCTCCGAGTACGAATGACCATTCGGGTGTAAGTCACCTCGGCACTTCCACACTGGATTTTCCCCGAGTACGAATGACCATTAGTCGCTCATGCCATATCTCATACCCCTCACAGTTTTAAAGAGATAGAAGACAAGTATGCTTACCTTTTCTCCGCATCGCCCTTCAGGGGTGGTAGAGTTTCAAATATTTTATGTTCCATGGTTTGGGATCTTTCGTTCCGTCGAGTCGCAGCAGTCGATACGATCCCTCGCCTGTCTTAGATGCAATTATATATGGCCCGCCCCATTTTGGTGCTAGTTTTCCGCCCTTTTTGTCTCGCTCCCACTCAGCCAAAAACTTCAACACTTGTTGTACTAGGTGAAGTTATCTTGGTCGGACACGCGTGTTGTATTATCGCTGTAATCTCCTTTGATAGTTCTCCATTTTTTGTAGTGAAATCTCTCTTGTTTCTTCCAAAACGTCGAGTTTTGCCAGAATTAGATCGGACGATACGTTTCACCTCCAAGCTTCTGTCCTTGTGGTAGGGATCATTCCTTCCGTAGGTAGAATCGCCTCGGTTCCGTAAGTAAGCATGAACGGAGATAATCCCGTAGCTTCCCTTCGTGTAGTTATGTATGCCCATAGAACATGATATATCTCCTCACACCAATTACCGTATTCCCCATCCAATTTCTTCTTCATGTTATCAGCGATGGTTTTGTTAGTAATCTCGGATTTCCCATTACTCTGGGGGTAGATTGTGGTAGCTTTACTCTTCCTGATGTTATAAGTGTTGAACAAAAGATCAATGTTCTCGCCTTGTAGTTGTTTTCCATTATCGGAGACGATAGCTGGGGGGACCCCAAAGCGGCAAATAATATGTTCCCAGATAAACTTGAAAACATCTTTGTCTCGGATGTGTCTTAGCGGTGCATCTTCTACCCATTTGGTGAAGTAATCTGTGGCCACGATCAAATACTTCCTTTGCCCTGTTCCTACATGCAATGGTCCGACAATATCTATTCCCCACTTAGGAAAAGGCCACGGGCTTATAATTGAGTTTAAAGGTACTCCTGGAGCATGGATTTTCTTCCCAAAACGCTAACATTCTTCACAAGATTTCGCCATTTGCTTTGCATCTTCGTTCATGTACATCCAAAAGTATCCCATTATCTTTGCCTTGGCCGATAAACTTCTCCCGAAGCTGTGATTTTCGGCGGCTCCATAGTGTAATTCATGTAGGATTATGTGGCCCTCTTCTTTGCTCAAACATCGTAGGAGTGGTCCCAAGTAAGATTTCCTATATAAAATCCCTTCTCTTAACTCGTATGTGTCCGATTTACTTTTGATTTTATTTATCTCGGGCCGACCCTTGGATAGCTCGCCCGTTTCCATATATTGATGTATCGGCTTTCTCCAATTACCTTCTTTGTATCGCTCGGCTGTGTTAAATAGCAACATCGATCCGTACTTCGGGTGTTTCTGGGATAGACGGGGTAAGGAGCCTCATAACACGAATGCCTTCAATGCTGGGGTCTACTAGCTGTGAGGCGATGTACGATAGGTCGTCCGAGTGTCTGTTATCTTTCCGACAAATGTGGCAGAATTTAATGTTCGGTATTTGGTTGATGTAAAACTGGGCGAGCTCCCAATACCTTTGCAGGACAGGATCGTGTGTAGCATATTGGCCCGTGATTAGCCGGATTACCAATTGTGAGTCACTTGTCAAGCGGACCTCTTGCAACCCCATTTCCACAATTATTTGTAAAGCATAGATTACTGCTTCATACTCGGTGACGTTGTTTGTTGCCTTGAATTCTAGTCTGAATGAATGTACCATCTTTCTCCACTTTGGCGTGGTGAATACTAGCCCAAGACCCGATCCCTCCTTGTTTGATGCCCCATCGATGAAAACCTCCCACTGTGTAGAACTATTAGCGGGTAGCAGATCAGCAGGCTCTTCTTGTTCTTCCATTATCCCTGGTACGTCTTCCACCTCGTGTTCGTCACTAAGAGGGAAATCTTCCAAGAAGTCGGCCACTACTTGCCCTTTGATCGCCGTTCTTGTCTCGTACACGACATCGTACTGTTTGATTAAGGCTCCCCATTTAGAGATTCTTCCTGATCGCCCTGCACTGTCCAAAACTGCTTCGATAGGCGATTTGGTGAGCACCCGTATACAATGAGCTTGAAAATATGTTCGGAGTTTAGAAGCGGAAAAGGCTAGCGCAAATATCATCTGCTCCATTCTAGTATAGTTTTTCTCGGCCGGGCTTAGTGTCTTGCTGGTGAAATATACGGGCTTCTCTATATTCCCCTCCGTCTTTACTAGTACAACACTAATGGCATATGGCGTCGCCCCTAAGTATAGGGTAAGAACTTATGTTGGCTCGGGCCTCTGCAGAACCGGGAGGCTAGCCAGGTGTAACTTGATATTTTTAAAGGCCTCTTCGCTGGTATCCGTCCATTGAAATTTTTCTCCTTTCTTCAAAATGTCATAAAAGGCCTTACATTTGTCCGATGACCGTGATACAAATCGCCTCAATGCTACTATACAACCATTTAGCTTATGCACATCTTTTACTGTCGCGGGAGATGGTATTTATAGGAATGCCCTAACCTTCTCGGGATCCGCTTATATTCCTCTGGGGGTGATGATATACCCTAAGAACTTCCCTGATGTAACCCAAAAGTCGCACTTGGCAGGGTTAATTTTCATCTTGTGTTTCCTCATCGTCTGAAAACTCTCACAAAGGTCTCGAATATGATCCTTAGCTCGGCGACTCTTGACTAACATATCTTCTACGTAAACTTCTATGGTGTTATGGATCTTTTCTTCAAATATGTCGCCTACCAATCTCTGATATGTCGCTCCAGCATTTCTAAGTCCAAATGGCATCTTGGTGTAATAATACAGTCCCCTTGGTGTGATGAAGGAAGTATGCTCATGGTCCTCGGTCGCCAACGGTATTTGGTTATAGCCCATGTATCCATCCATTAGAGTCATCGCCTCATATCCGACTATCGATTCTACTAGTTGATCTATGCTGGGAAGGGGGAAGCTGTCCTTCGGGCAGGCTTTGTTCAAGTCACTAAAACCAATACATATTCTGACTCCTCCTTTCTTTTTTGGCACTACGACCATGTTAGATATCCACTGTGGATAATGGGACTTCCTGATTATTCCGGACTCTTGTAACTTCTTTAGCTCGGCCTCTACTGCTGCCTGTAATTCTAGCGCGATACGCCTCATTTTTTTCCTGACTGGTTTGAACTTTGGATCAATCTTTAAGTGGTGGCAGCAGACCTTTGGGTCAATGCCCTCTAAATCGCGTACTTCCCAGGAAAAGGTGTCCAAATTTTCCCTTAATACCATCGTGAGTTGACTTGATTGTTTGTATGATAACAGTGCCTTGATCCTTACTACCTTTGGCTCCTCTACCGTCCCCAAGTTCACTTCCAAAGTAGGCTCAACTGTTGAGAAATTTGATTTGGCTTCTCGTAATAGGCCCATCTCCTTTGATTGCTATAAAGGATCTTGCTCTTGGGTCTGATATGCCATGACCACTTGTGAAATAATCTCCTCCAATTCCTCTGCAGCTTTAACCTCCTTCTTCTTCTTTTGTCTTTGTTGAGCCCGCCGATTTTTATTGATTTCGGTGTCAACCTATATGCATTGTTGCGCCGCTTGCGTGTCACCCACAACTTCAGCTATTCCCTTGTAATTCGGGAACCTTAATCTCTGATGATATGCTGATGCCACCCTTTTAATCCCAGCGATCCATCGTCGCCCGATAATTGCTTCATAAGGTGAGGCGACGTCGACCACACAAAAGGTGGTTAGTGTGTC
Source organism: Papaver bracteatum (assembly GCA_023529315.1). Taxonomy (NCBI): domain Eukaryota; kingdom Viridiplantae; phylum Streptophyta; class Magnoliopsida; order Ranunculales; family Papaveraceae; genus Papaver; species Papaver bracteatum. The sequence continues at coordinate 124,449 of JAJJWX010000935.1, read as the reverse complement.
AAGGTAGCCACCACCGTTCGAAACTCTCAAAGTTACTTTGCCCTTAGGGATGGTTACTGTGCTATTAAATCCGTAGATGCGATACGTTGAGGGGACGATTACGTCGTCTGATAGTTTCATTCTTCTGAACGTATCGTAAAATAACACCTCAACTGAACTCCCGCTATCCACCAGAATCTTCCTCACTCCCCAATCCTCGATCAATAAGGTGATGACCAGGGGGTCGTTGTGTGCTTGTCCGTTTGCTGGGACATCCTTGGCCGAGAATGAAATGGGCTGCACCATCCAAGGTTCCATAGGTAATGCCTTGGCTACGCTAAATATTTCCTTACCATCGCGGTCCCTTTTGTGGATCCTAGAGGTGATTACCTGGACGAGAGCATAGCCTTGAATAGATGAGTGTGAAATGGTACCCACGAACTGAGTCGTCCTGTAGGTACGAACTTGATGGACCAGCACATCGGGTGTTTCCGTCGGCCGAGGTGGTTGTCGGACGAACTGCCTCAAATACCCATCTCGGATGAGATGCTGTACAATATCTTTTACTTCTCGGCATTTGTTAGTGGAATGGCCCCTATATTAATGGTAGTGGCAGTATTCGGGGTGATCCCTGATCTCTTGGAATTGGACTCCCCTTGACGCTGGGTAGTTGATATCGTTTCTCTTCTCGACTTCCTTAAACACTTCCTCCAAGGAAGCATTCAGGGGGGTATATGATCGGGCTTCCTGTCTCGGCTTATTCCCCTTGGCCATCCACTCTCTCTTCTCACCGCTCCTCGGGGGAGGATCCAATCTCTTTTCTGGACGCCTAGTAGGATCGTCTGTGACCGCTTTGGCTTCCATTCAAGCTTCGGCACTGGATTCTTATACTCATATATCTCTTGACTCGGCCTGGATCTCTTCCAGGGCGATGTAATGCTCTTGCATACTTCTTATCTCCTTTAAGGTTTTCGGTTTTTCGGAGAACATGGCTATTCAGATGGGGTCTGATCTCCCCAACGCGTTTTCAAACCCAAAGATGGCTTGATCCACCGGTACTTTTCCGATTTCGGTACATAGTTTCCTCCATATATCAGTCAGGGTTCTTAAGGGCTCTCTGAATCTTCGGGCGAGGGTAAACAACTTGTTCATTCTTGGCCGAGGTCGGATGTTGTGCATGTAGGTCTCAAGGAAGGCCTCGACTAACATATCATACCCGTTAATCGACCCAGGTAGGAGCGAATAAAACCAATCTCGTGCCTCGCCTTCCAGGCTAGCTGGAAAGAATTTACACATGACTACCGGGTTGTTCTTCCACTGGATCAATGACATAGTGTACGTCTTTAGGTGCTCGATCGCATCTCCTGTTCCGTCGAACCTAGAAGGGAATGTAGGTAAAGTACATTTTGGGGGGAACAACATTTGCTCGAGTTCTTGAGAGAAAGGTGTCTTCTCGGCTTCGCTCATAATCTCTGCTAATTTGTTTTCTTCGCTTCCACCCGAGAGCTCCTTGATTTTTGCCTCCAGTTCCATGAGCTTTGCTTCTGTTGCTCGATCCTTTCGTCCGTCCCTTCCTCGCCCTTCCTTGTCAGTGGACGAGTCCTAGGGTGTCCCATATCTTTGTGGTGGGGGTACGGGAGGTGGTGGTGGTTTTCCTAATAGCCCGGTCCGATTAGGGTTGCTTGGACCCATCATAGGTGGTGATTGACCTGATCGGTCATGACGACTCGACGTTTCTCGGCTTGACGAACCTCTTGATCTAGTCCGATGATTCCTCAATTGATAATTTTCGAATTCCAAGGCGAGGTTCCGCTGCTGGAGATCCCTTAAAGCCGCCTCCTGCCTTCTTTGACTTTCTAAAATGGCTAAGAGTGTCGGGTCTGTGCTTTCATGGCTAGAGTGTCCATTATGGTGGTGCGGCTGAGGCAGTAGTGGTACCGATGTTGGTAGGGGTAGTTCCGGACCAGTTGCATGACCGGCTGCGAGGGCAGGTCCAGGGCCGATGTTGCTAGATACTCCTCACCCCAATTGAATCTGTCTGAGACGTTCTTGCTCCATGCCTAAGGCTTCCTGGTACTCGTCTTGCTTCCTTGCTCGTTGTCACTGGGCTTGTGCAGCAAGCACTTCCTAATCTTCATCGGTATTTGAGGATGTAAGTCCGTAAACCTGTTCCACTCTTCTCTGGGTCAAGATGACCTGATCCAATGGTAGGGTGTTATCATCTCGCCTCAGATCCACTTCCTCATCAACAATTGACATGCCTCGTGCAGCTGCATGAGATTCCTCGGGCGGTGGTTGTCGACTGTCATCTTGCCTTGGCCCAGTTACCCCTGACTGCATGCTGCTGCTAGTTATCGTGCGATTCCTCAACATCCTTCCCACTCCTGAGGTGCTAGCCATCGGGCACAACGCGCGGTGAGCCGAGTATCGTCCCTACCTACGTCAGCAAATACAAAGAACACCTTACTTTGACCTATTTTTTACAAACGAAAAGTTCAAACATTAAGAGGAAAAAGTTCAACTGACACCACAATTACTACTACTCCGATTATCGGGTGGGTTCCGCCTATCTACCCTATTTTGACCCTATGGTGAATCTGTGGCAGACTGTGCTTCTTCGTCTCTATTACTCCGTACGACGTCTCTTTCAGTACCCGATCCATGCATTTAAGTTAGTTTGTCCTTTATTCTATATGATCCAAATCACTAATCTTATGCACGTGATGCTTAAAAACGTACGGTATGCAACCCTAAGGATCGAATCAAGCTTTTTCAAACTCTATTTTCTCCAAGTCTAATCATGATCATCCTTCCTGGGTTCTCCTTATGACCTTTCCGATGACCTATGATATATCGCCGGGAAAAACTCCACACGGTTGACAGCTTATCGCACGAGGAGACGTCTAAAACGCAATTTTTTTTTGCAATTTCGAACACTCAACAGCTTACTCAATCATTAAAATTCACTCAACCATCGAAAATAAGTAGTCATCCTTTTAGCATATTCTCTCCCTAGCTTCTAACCCGAACCACTAGTCGTCGGTGAGCTTATGAAGATTCTCTGCCGATCAAACTGTTGGTGGGCGAAAAAAACGAGAGCTCTACTACGCTTGGTGAAGACGCCGTTACTGCTGTAACCTTATACACATAGTAAATAACTTAAAACAACCATCATTTCGGCCAACAGAGTTCATCCTAGCTTCAACTACAACACATTAACGTGTACTTAAGAGCTTTTGATCGTCCCTGAAGGCCTTCTAGGCAAGGTATCCGGAGATCTTAGTCGAGTCCCCTTAGTCGGCGCCAGAATGTAGATGCATTTTACTACCAACTACATCCAAATGATGGAAACCTTCTACTCATGCAAATGAAAGTAAAGACTCAATAATGGACACAAGATATACGTGGTTCGGTATGATTACCTACGTCCACGGGGGTGAAAGGGTGTATCTTATTACTTCAAAGTGTTACAAAGGTGTTGCTCTTAACCCAAAACTTACTTACACGATTAACTCACTACTCCCTTTCTCTTCCTTGGGGTGATCTCAAGTCTCTCTCCCAAAGTTACAACCTACCTCTCTTGGATATAAATTCCTCTATTTATAGGAAGGGTTACATACAACCATACTAAGGTGTTGGTCACATTACATCTAATTTGAAGTTCTGTGGTCGGGCCAGCTTATGTCGTCCTTTCTTCTGAGCATGTGGCCGATGTATTTTAATCCCTTCGCCTGTCTTTCGTCCGAGCCGATTCCTTCGGGTGTTCTCATGGCACGATGTCGCCCTTCTCGTATATCACCCTTGCAGTTAGCCGATGTGACACGTATCTTCCTATCCATTTGACTATCGCTCCTCGTTTGACCCACCGTGTCTTGTCTTGTCAGCTCTGGAGTCAAGTCTTGTCCGACATTTGCAGAGCAATCATGCCCGATCCACGTGGATTCTAGAATCTCGCGCCTGGCAGCCTTTATTCCATGCTTCTCGTCTCTTCATTCTTGGGTGTATCATAACTTAAGATGTTGCCACCTAGACCTGTGGATAATTTACATCTACAAATATAATATTTATTTAAATTCTAACAATTTAATTTTGTCATACTAATTTTCCATTTCAAAAGATGATTAAATCAGTTTACGAAGAAGGATCCTAACAATATAAGAATTTATTTTCTTTTAATTCTAATATTACACTAAATATCCGATTGCTATTATTACTATTTCATGTATGTTTGTTTCATTTTAAAGATTTATTGGATCATTTGTTAAACTAAGGATAATTTAGAAGTAACAATTTGAGTCTTTTCATTTTATACACTAGTATAACACGCATGCGTGATGCGCCTGCCGCTCGTTTTCAAAACCACGATGAAAGTATTAACATTAATTTTGAAACCCATGCTACAGAAATTGGCGACGCAAAAATTTAATACCTTCGTCATCTAAAATAAGCGACAACGTAATTGCACAAAATCAATATCACTTCTGAAAGACTAATTTGCTCTGATATTCACAAAATCAATCAATCTCTATACCTAAAAGTATGTGCAACATTAATATGAATAAACACAGTCGCCTCACCGCTACTTGTCTTGATTTCTCTCCATCTCTATTTTCCTTTCCACCTTTAAGTATCCGCCTTCGATAAGCATTCTTTCGCTTTTCAGGCAGCGCTTCTGTTTTGGTCATTAAATCTTATTTTTGTTTACCCAAAATTCGGCGCACCTGTAGTTGAGGTAGGTTGACCTCCATTAATAATGACCAACTCCTGGACACCAGTATGTGCATCTGTTAGACCCAGTTTAAGCCCCCATCAGCGTTTGACAGAACAATAGACTCGCACTTGCTGCAAGACTGCTATAGTTTTTTTTTTTTTAATAGGAAGATAACTAAAAGAAAGTTAATGAAGCCAAACGAAGTCACAATTGATTATTTTTGTACATCGTGTACAAACATGCTCGCTGCGTTAGAGAAGGACTGATTATAAATGATAGAATAGGATTCACATTTTCATAAAATTTTACATCCCTGGTTCGAATACGACAAAAGACATCAAACAAAATTTTCTGCGCATATTTTCTAAGACCGGATATAAAATAATAACTTCTCATAGAAGACATATACTAAGGAGAACTCACCATTTGTATCTTATATCAAAATGGACTGCATACGCCATATATCATATAGCATACCAAGAAACAACGAACAACAGTTTTCTCTTATTAACTGATTTCACAAATATATACCATCACTATGTAAATGACTACTCACCCATTATAGATGAACTAAGTTTACTTGCGATGATAATCCTATTAAAATGTGCAAATACGCTCTTGTGAATCTACGTGCACATGACCTACGTATCAACCTAGCAACCTAAGGCTGTGACTTACAGGAAACTATGTTCATGTCACTTTCCTATGATGCAAGACAAATTTACTTCATGTTAGTTACTATATTTGTTTGTATACATTGTTTTATGACGCCAATAGTATCAAGCGATAAAGTACGCAGCTCTGCATTCATAATTTGTTTGCATTCGTATGTTGTAACGTTTTCAGATTGTAAGACTAAAAAAATCAGTAAAACTTCATAAATGTGTTCCTTAACTCATTACTGGTGTAATCCCATTTTCCTTTCACTACAACCGCTTGCATTTCTTGTCCTCTAACACTATATTATACAACCACACCATAACCTTACTCAACTGTCCACAATTATCTAAGTTCCGACTCATTCCTCAAAACGAAATGCATGAAGAACATTACCTCGAAAACGATTCCTTTTGCACCAAAGTAATCAGATTATATATCAAGTATTGGACCTATTAATATCTTTATCAAAAGCTTTTAATATGACATGGGATTGTAGTCTAAATATTTCTATACACAATAAACAAACACGGTTTAGTTTTCAATACTAATACCCTCCCCCTGCAAATAAAAACTAAAATGTGAGAAATTTTCTAGAAAAATATTAATGAATAAATCAAACTAAAAAGCTATCCAAAATCTGTCATACGGAGTAAAATTTAAAGCAATTTTGAATCGATGAATCGAGAATGCCTTCATGATAAACTAAAACTAAAATTAAACCATGATTCTCTTAGGCATTTACACAAACAAATAATGAATTACACTATAACTTCACTTCACCATCAGCTGAGTTGAGTTCAACGGAGCACACCCATCAGCTGAGTTAAGTTCAACGAAGCACACCTATCATTATAGTATCTGTAAACACCATAATGCACCATCTATTTTACTTCATTAGAGATTCTTCCCTGTAATAACCTAACATTCATCTAAACTCAATCCATTTTAAGATTCAAATAACAATTTCCATATTTTCCTCCTCCATGTGATTAAACACAAACCTAAACTACAATACAACTTCTTTTTCTACCCAATTCAATCACAGTGTCATTCACAAACATATAAACTCAACAGGTTAAGAATTTCAACTTCAAATAATGAAAATTAAACAACATGGGGACTTACCCAAACATTAACCTTCTCTGAATTTTCATTCACAAACATATAAACTCAACAGTTCAAATAATTTGAACTTCAAATAATGAAAATTAAACAACAGGGACTTACCCAAACATTAACCTTCTCTGCATTGTTAATTTACCAACCACTGCTGCTGAAACCATAATTCAATATTCATGCGTATCACTTCATTCTTCGTGTAGGACCAGAATATCGCTACAATGCTATTCCTGTGATTTTAACAACACTTTTGCGAGCGTCACAGAAGACTCTTTAACAACGTTTCACGAGCGTCACAGAATATCCAAAAGAAAGACATAAAAGTTGACAATGGAAGAGGTACAAGAAGTTTATGTTTATCATGTGATGGTCATCATTCTTTCGAAAGAGAACATTGTAGCGATCGCGATGAGATCGCAGAATAGATCTGAAATAGGAGGAAAACTTAGTTGTCATCCACTATGTAAATCCCTATATAAAGGGTTCATTAGATTCAGAAAAGGATGATGTCTTTTGGAGAGTTGATAAGGTTTTTAGGTGAGAGAAACTCTAGAAAGAAATTTGTACTTCTGAGTTCTTATATCTTTTGTAAAGAATTCTAAAATTAGAATAATAAAAAGAGTTGTTATTCATCTTCAAATGTAATTCAATTTTTATAGATTCTTATCAAGGGTGTAGTGTAGGAATTCCTGCAACTACATTTTGGCGCCCAGAAACAGGGAGAATCAAGCTAAGAAATCTCTAATTACAACTTGAAAATTTGAAGAAATTGTTAGAGTTGAATAAATGGCTAGAAGAAGAAGAAATATATCAGAACCACCAACAACAGTGAGGAGAAGTAAAAGACTTGCAGGTGAGGGAACAGGTGAATTAGAAAAATCTTTAAGGATAAGATCAGGAAGAAATAGAATAAGAAATGAAGCAGAAAGTTCAATTCAACAGCCGAATCAACAAGCACAAACACAAGATAGGAATGTGGATTATGATAGAATGAGTGTACATACTTGGAGGTCGGATTCGATAGAAGAAGCAGAAAATCGACAATTAAGAAATGAAGAAGAAGGAGAAAGAAATCAAGAAATAGTTGGAGGATTAATTCATGAAGGACGTGAAAATGAAATAGTAGATGATTTGAGACAAAGAATACAGGAAGAAAGAAGATTAGAGGCAGAAGAGCGTGCGAACTTAACAAGACAAAATTATGAGCTAAGAATGGAGAATTTGAGGTTACAAATAAGGAGATCAAAAAGTACTGTTAGATCAAATTCAAGATCATTCAGAGAAGAACCAAGGCAAAATTCCCCTATGAGAAATGTTAGAAAAGAAGTGCAAAATTTAAATGGAGAACAACGTCATAGAGAAGAAGAGATAATTGGAGATCGCTATAATCCGCATGGCAAAGCATTGGATAATAGACGTAACAATAGAAATCAAGAGGGAAGAAACAACCAAAATGAAGAAGAAAATCCAGAAGAATGTAGGAGGATATTACATGGGCGAGAGAATCAAAGGAATCAAAGAATAATTGAAGAAGAAATTGAGAGACATTACGCCAAACAAGCACGCCTGGCTTGCGAGAGAGAAAGATTAAGGGCAGAAATAAAAGAACAAGAATTTCGAGAGGCAATACGAAAAAATAACCATGAAAATCGAGAAAGGAGACGTACACAAAATCGCTACAATGATAATATTCAGGAGGAGTATGATATGATACAGAGGAGATTAGAGAGACAGCGAAGAGAAATGAAGAAATCCGCAGAGAAGAAAGTAGACAGCTGCGATCTCAAGAGGAGGGTGAAAGAGAAAATCGCAGAGAAAGACGGGATGACAATGAAGAAGAAGACACACAAAATCTCGCAAGACAAGAAAGGAAAGAACGCAGGAGAAGGGAAGCTGCATTAAAGAGGCCAATGGAGCAAAATTCAACTGAGAATGAGCAAATATTTAGAGAATTAGCAGAAATGCGAGGAATGATAAACAATAGAAGAGAATGAGGTAGAAGGCAACTTGATGAAGCTGCGAGAAATCCATTTACTCAATAAGTATAATTAAGAGGAATACTTCCAAAATGCAATTTACCAGCATCTTTGATGGGACTACTTGTGATATTCAACACGTCAAGGCTTATGTTAGATGTATGCTACAATGGGAAAACCATGATGATGTACTATGCAAATATAATGCGTCTAGATTAACTGGCGAGGCACTAAAATGGTTCGAGGGATTTCCAAAAAATACAATAACTTCTTTTGATCATTTACAAGCTATATTTCTAGGAGCTTATATTAGCAACAATTCATCGCGACCAGGTATTGAAGATGTGTTTGGGTTAAAACAGAGGGTTGGCGAGAGTCTGAAACATTTAACCATAAGATGGAAGACAATGTGCAGTGAGATGGCAGGAAGAGTTGACGTGAGATATCTTATCTTTTCTTTTATCAATGCAATGTTCGAGACCAATCTACTGTACATACAAATTTTCAGAGTCAAGATTACAATCACTATGACTGAACTACGAGAACTACAAGAAGAATACATTGCTTTGGAGGAGAAACAAAATGAGATGGAATCATATCCCATCGCGAACACCAATTATGTAGCATCAAATGGGAGTTTACTTCCTAAAATGATAAACAATGTGGCGAGCAACTCGCAAGTGCAACAAGAGAAAGTAGAGACTGATAACCAGCAAAAGTTGGTAGCTATGGGCAGTCGAGATCAAGAAGAATATGAAAGGGAGAAGAATTATTACAATTGCGGTGGGAATAATAAAATTCAAAGGCTTGATCAGCCGCAAGAAACTTATGGTGGACAGAGGCAAAACAATTTCAGAAGTCAAGGGAATCAGAAGATCATATGTGAAGAAATTAAGATGCCTCCTCTCAATGCTAGTATAGAAAAAAATTGGGAAGCTATCATTTTAATGGAAAATATACCATCTCCATGGAACATGGGAAAAGAACCACATCCTAATAATCGCAGTCAAGATTTTTGTCCTTACCATCATTTTCATGGCCACACAGTAAATGACTGCAGGAATGTAAAGAGAATAATTTTAAGGATAATTGAACAAGGAAAGCTAAATCACTTTTTAGTAGGACATCCACAATCCCAGCGATTGCCTCCAACACCATAAATTCGCAGGGTAAATACTGTAAAAGGAGCTAAATCATTCGTAATAGAAGTTGGGGCTAAAGCAAAGAATTTGTTTTGTAATTCCATTGTACATTCACATAGAACAATAGAGGATTTCCATGATAATGTTCTAAGCAGAGTCTTCGCGAGAGACACAGATGGAAGAGAGATAATGAATATCGCGAGAGCCTCGCCATTATAAGAATGGCAGAAACAAATTATATCTTTCAGTGCACAAGAAGTACCAGAACCTGGCGAGCAGCATGAGAACCCATTGGTGGTAAGATTAGAAATAAACCCAAAGAAAATGGAGGAAGAAGATGAAGAAAATGGTGATGAAAATGAAGATTCTTGGGCTATCAATAGAGTTCTAATAGACATAGGCAGCTCCATTGACATACTATTTTATCATACCTATAAACAATGGGTGGAAGAGACGAAGATCTAATTCCCTCAACATATAAAATCTATGGTTTTAATGGTACTGCCAATAAACCCAAAGGGGAAATTGAGATGCGGATTCCATTGAAAGGGATAACTTCCAAGATCTTGTTATGTGTTGTTGACATTGAATCACCTTATAATGCTTTGATTGGTCGACCTTGGCTACACGGGATATTAGGTGTAGCATCTAATTTCCACCAGTGTTTTAAATTTCCTCATCCTAATGGTGTTGGAGTTATTAAAGGAGATTGGGGAGAAAGTAATAAATGTTATGAAATTGATATGAAGTCTTGCGAAGAAAGAGCTGAGAAGAAAACCAATTGGAAGTACAAAATCAAACAACGACAGAGATGTGAAAGTTTAATGATTGATAAAATAGAGCAGAAAGAAGAAATTGAAGGCGAGCGTCTCGCAGATAAAGAACCAACAATAAAACGTAACAGAAAAGCAGAACCGGAAAATAGTAAGTAGAGAGGTAAAGTAATGAACTTTAGAGAACTCTATGAATGATTTGTTTGAAGAATATGTAATTGAAAAGAGTATTTTGCTTGAAAGAATTGCAAGATTTTACAAAAAGAAAGAAGACCAAAGTTGTGAAATTTTATCAGAGTTACAATACTCGCGAGAAGCGCAAATTAAATTTCGCAGAGATTAATAGAATGGGACGAACCTTTATGGCGTGCACCCTAGTTCGCCAATAAAATTTCTCAAGAGGCAAATGTAAGGCCTAATAGCGCGTCATAGGAGGGGGTATCTCTTGACATGATTCAGGGGTAAGGTTATACCGCTACTGGATCCTGAGTCATGCAGATGTTGGGGTTAAAGAAAACCTATCCGGGAGAGAGATCTTGGATTTCCAACTATATAAGGTTATACCCTGGTTGGAAGACCGAGAATCTCTTACAAGAAGTGCAAAGTATAACTAAGGCGACGAGGCACACGGTTGAGCCAAGAGTGCCCGGGGAGTACGAAACTCCCATTCCATTCTTGGTAAGTCTTGGCTATGATGCACTTGGCCTGAAGAAAACCCTACTTAGGGTGCAGTCTTGTAACTATAAGCCATATAGGCATAAAGGATAAGAGGCTGCGAAAACAGCTGGTTGTTGGTAAATCTGGATGGGAGGAGCTAGTCTTGTATAGCCGATGTGCCCTCCTTGAAGGGGAAACCAGGGGGAAGATAAGGGCGGCACCCTCCATTAGGGAGCTGATAAGTGTCTTAAGACGGCAATGTCACGGGGATTTATGATCTCAAGAACATTTAGGCCTGTCATATTGTCGCGTGACATAGATTATACAGAGGCAACAAGCCACAAGAGAAATGTTAAGATGAGATCAATGGGTTTTTACATGAAAGTGTAAAGACGTCCTGCGATTTCATCGCACGACGGCAATTTCATGAGGCTTTGATCCCGCGAGGGAGCTTAGACTTGTCATATTGTCGCAATAAAATCAAAAGAATAAAGATAAGGCAATATCAATGGGTCAACACACGCAAGTGTAAAGACGTCCTGCGATTTTGTCGCATAAAGACAAAATTGTGGCACAGTAAGACCTTTAATTAGGAAGGCATAATAAGACCGCAAGATTAATACGATAATACTCGCAGATTTTATAAGAATTGAAATTATACGCAGTTTTTGTTAGCGATAATATCGCCAATATTAGGGCAATTTTTTTTTAAAGACTAGTATCTAATCTCTACTCAATTTTTTCATATTGCAAATGAATAATAGAGGCAAGTATGGGAATGCATAAGAACGATCAATTTATTATTCATCCATCATAAAAAAAAAATTGCATAGATATTATTAAATGATAGGTTTGCATAGATATTTAAAGGATAATAATTATATTGATTGATTAATTTGCAGAAAGAGAATTGTTTTCTAATTCATACAGATAGAAGCAGAAGAAATTTACAAAATTGGAGAAATTTACAGCAATGTTACAGAAAGAAGAAAATAAATATACAAAGAAGATAGAAGGAAGAAGAAGAACTACCTAGATCCATCGCCATCCTCTTTGTTAGATTTCTCTTCATCGCCAGATTTCTCCACTTCATCATCGTTATCTTCATTCTTATCAGATTCTTCTTCTCCACCAGACTTTTCTCCTTCGTCATTATCATTATTATCTTCATCCTCGCTAGAATCCTCAGCCTTGCTGCCAGAGATGTCAAGATTAGGGATTTCTGCGGGGACTTCCTTTGCAAGATCAAGATATATAGAAGGGGAAATTCCATGATCATTTCAAACCAATCTAACAGAATCATTACGAACAACAATGAGAGATCTATTGAAATTCGCGGTAGTAATGTCAAACTGCTCTTTCAATCGTGAATATTTATTGTTGCGAGCAACAAGAGTATTCGCGAGCTGATTCTTCTCATTTTCAAGTTCCCCAATTCTTTCAAGATATCTTTTTTCAGCTCCTGCGATAATATGACAACAAGTTAGAAATTTTGTAAAGAAGAATAATAAAAACAAGAAACTAGCAAGAGGAAGAACATCTAACAACCTTCTCTTTCAGAAATCATATCCCTAATTAAAGCCGCTTGTTCAACTTGAAGGCTAACATTTACACCTAAATTATTCCTGGCATTGTCAAGAATCTTCGCAGCCCAAGAAAACTCATCATCACTATTTATAAGGAGAAGAGATCGAACTTGAGTTTCCCTTGTAAGTAGATCTTCATTCTCGCGGACAAGTTTATCTCTTTCCATTTGAACATTAAGAAGAGTCTTATGGAAGTTGGCTAGAGTCTTGGAACCATTTTTAACAGCAAGATCTTTCTCGTCAATAAGATCACTATTCCTCTTTCTTAATCTATTTATTTCTTTCTTTGAATCAAGATAAAAGCGCTTATATTTGTTGGTCAAACCTAAATTGAATCTGTGTTCAATTTTTAAGAGATTAAGTTTAGATCTAAGTTCATCTATAGAGAGGGATTTAATCTTATCATCTGAGAAATTACTTAAAGAATTATTAAGGCGAGCAAGAAGAGTATTATCATCTACAGGTTCAGGGAAAGATTGAAAGAGTGTAGCCTCGTGAGTAAGACCATAAATATCTACAAGTTGAAAGTGGGTGCTTGAATAAGCCGCGATAGATTAAGAAGAATTAAGAGAGAATGGAAATAAGTCATACCATAAAGTTGCTGATTAGCTCTGTCAAGATCAGAGATTTTTTGCTTATCAACTGAAGCTTCAGTCTCCAACTGTTTATTCTTCTTGCGAAGCTCAGCAACTTCAAATTCTAAATTTTCTTTATCTTGGCGAAATTTAGCAGCCTTCTTTTCAGAGTTGGCACGTCTTTTATCTAAATCAGAAGCAACAACAAAGGAAGCTCTTCCAACCTGCGATAGAATAATATAAGTTGAGATCTAGCGATGGAGTAAATACATAAAAAAATTAAAGAAATGAAAACATACCAGGGTACCAAGAGAATTTAAGAGATTGGGAGTCAGCTATCGTGAGACTCCTTGGAGAGAATCATTGTCCACCAATATGGGAGCATCGCAGACATTGGCAAGAGCTTGGGATGTCTTGTTAATAACTTCATCCTCGTCATTACAAGTTATGCTATGGGAAATATCGCCAAAAATTCTAGATAAATGGGCCATTGAAGAATCAGATGAAGAAGAGTTCTTTATAGAAGGGAATCCGCTATCATTATCATTAAAATCTTCATCATTATTATCCTTATCAAATTCAACACTTGGGTTTTTTGGAATGGGTTGAGGAGTTGAAGAAAAAGAGGGTCAGGTTTTCCTTTTCTTCAATGGAGGATCGCCAGATTCTTCACCGCGAGGGGCAGAAGACTTCCCTTTGGGAGGAACAATTGATTTATCCTTTAAAGATTTCTCCTTAGTTTTCACAGGTTTTATTGGTTCTAGTTCTTCAATTTCCTGCGAGCACAGATGAAGATAAGAAATAGGGGCAACAATATATTGTTAAAACCTACGAGAAGATATTTCTTACTTCATCCGTGAGAGATTTAAGATCTAAGAAAGTGCTGGGCTTCCTAAAAAAATTATAACTGAGTTTCATCCTGTCAATCTGGAAAAGATGGAAGTCATTTAGCGAGAATATGAAAACAGAAGAAAGATAACAGATAATAATTATGTAAAATTTGGAGAGAATGTACCTCTTTAGTTTTTTCAGGACAATTGAAGACCCAAGGTTGATATTCTGCAAGGCTCGCGGGTAGTTCGCGAGAACCAGAAATATAAGAAACTTCAAGACTTAACGGAAAAATGAACCACTTATCATCGCTAGAGTGGCGAGGACCTTGGTTAATATTTGTATGCCAGTCAATGTCAAGCATAAGAGATTTATCATCAGCGACCTTTTCTTTTTTCAAACTAACACCCCAGCAAGTGATATCCCTCTTCATAGGGACTATTTTATAATTTACAAAGAAGTTGTCTACAATATAATCCGCAGAAACAATGGGAACATCTTTAAATTGAGGATTATTCGCATCTTCAAGGTAGCGAGATCCTTTTCCAGCTCCGCGAGAGGCATATTCAAGCAGCAATCGGATACAATCTCCACCCAATTGATATATCGCTTGCAAAAATCTTTTGTCAGAAATTATTTGATAAAATTGCGAAAGTTCTGAGTCATAGAGAGGAATGGGAAGACCATCTTCAATTTGTCCTAGCGATACTATAATTTTCTCGCGAGAACATTGATCATCAGTAAATAATTTGAGAGAAAGTTCAGATATAGAATCCTGATTTGGAATTTTAGACAGAGTAAAACCTTTGCTTTTGAGCTTTCCTTGCATCTCACCAAAAGCAATCAAGTTTATAGCACCAGCGATAACCATTTTTCAAGTATGGGAAAGAATAAAAGGATTGAAAGATAAGAAAGAAATCACAGCGATAACAGAAGCGCAATTCGAGGAAAAACAGTGAATTTGCAGAGAGGTTATGGAGAGAAAGAAGAAGAAATTAAAAGAGAAAAAGAAAGGAATGAGAGAAGTATTTATAGAAGAAGAAATTTCTCGAAGAAGATAAAGACAATTAATGCAAAGAAAAGACGTGGGTGGTCAGATCGCAGCGGTTAGAAGGGACGTGTCAAAAATGTATTAGAAGAAAGAATACGTGAAAACAGCTGGCGAAGGACACATAAACGTGTCAGAACAGAGAAGTCTGAAAAGATAAGCAGTTATGGCATCCTAAAAGTTCTCATGATCTTCTCTTCTTCGCAGAAAAGACATGAGAAGAGGCAAGATGTAGGACCAGAATATCTCTACAACGCTATTCCTGCGATATTAACAACACTTTTGCGAGCGTCACAGAAGACTCTTTAACAGCGTTTCGCGAGCGTCACAGAATATCCAGAAGAAAGACATAAAAGCTGACAATGGAAGAGGTACAAGAATATTATGTTTATCCTGCTATGGTCATCATTCTTACAAAAGAGAACATTGTAGCGATCGCAATGAGATCGCAGAATAGATCCGAAATAGGAGGAAAACTTAGCTGTTATACACTATGTAAATCCCTATATAAAGGGTTCATTAGATTCAGAAAAGGATGAAGTCTTTTGGAGAGTTGATTAGGTTTTGAGGAGAGAGAAACTCTAGAAAGAAATTTGTACTTCTGAGTTCTTATATCTTTTGTAAAGAATTCTAAAATTAGAATAATAAAAAGTGTTGTTATTCATCTTCAAATGTAATTCAATTTCTATAGATTCTTATCAAGGGTGTAGTGTAGGAATTCCTGCAACTACACTTCGAGAAACCCAAAATTTAAAACCTAGGTTTTTTCCAAGTTGCAGGAGAACTTTAGTATAAGGATTTTTCAAGTTGCGGAGAATAAATAGGGTAAGTAGAAAAATTGTTGGAGATTCATTGATGACAAATCAAAAAAAAATTTCTAGTATAGGTTTTTTTCCTTCAGAATTTAAGTTTAGGTTTCCTTTGCTTTCTACGGAGGAAGGAATACAGTGAACGAAGAGGAGGAGAAGAAAAGAAAGAGAAAAAAAGAATTGTGAAATCGCAAAGTTGCGTTCAGTGGGGTTCGACCCTTGATCCTTTAGTTGCATATTTTACAGATATATCCTTCCTTACCTTTACATGCTAGTGTAATTATGTGAGGGATAATTTGGATATTTCCATGGTGTGACACAAAAACCACCCAAAAATACCTCTTTTCTTTATATTAGTATAAGATAAGATAAGATTATTATATCCTCGTTTTCTTAAGTCTAACGCCTAATAAGCATTACATTAGTTATCTAGTTTAAAAGTATACTTATATCTCTAATTTGTAATTATTTAATTTACAAGACTTAACCGTAAATAAGTGTTATTAAATTGTTCCATAACTATTTAATTAATCATAATTATTATTTTTATCGTTATATATATCTTTAATGAATTTTATTTAAGTTAAGTGCAACGCGACACTAATTGATAAATGCTAACAAAAAATTTATTAAAATTTTTCTTTACTTTTATTATCATTTATAGTTACTGTTATAATAATATTTTATTGTTAACATTGATGGTTGAAATATTATTCTAACTACTCTTACAAATATTATTAAGTCCAAAAATATTATTAACACTTATGTGATTATAAATTATCGACCCTACGTATAAGGCAAGATACTAAATAAATTTCTACGTGACTTTCAAGATTTATGAATAAACATGTCCTCTACATTTTTAGTATTGGTTTGTGTACTTGTTCATACTTGTTAGATCAATTATTCTCAAATTCTTATTAGCTAAAGCTATTGGTGTACCCTACAAAAAAAAATTCATTATACAAACAACCAAACAAACAAGTCGATAAATCAAATAATTATTTTAATTATTGATAACTTTTAATGATTAAGATTTATCTCGCAAACCCAACCCAGCTCT
The DNA here is from genome assembly GCA_023529315.1 of Papaver bracteatum. Lineage (NCBI taxonomy): Eukaryota > Viridiplantae > Streptophyta > Magnoliopsida > Ranunculales > Papaveraceae > Papaver > Papaver bracteatum. The sequence continues at coordinate 107,520 of JAJJWX010000935.1, read as the reverse complement.
AAACTAATCTAGTTCAATAACTTGCACTGGCTATTCCTATTGTCTACCATATAAGATCTAATAATGAGCTATGATACCAACTTTGTAGCGCCCCCTAAGCTAGCAGCTGACTAATCCAATAAATTAACTAAATAAAGAGGCCCTAAAATCTAAAACATGCACTTAAGCATTCAATTAAGAAATGCGATACAGAACTTAACCCAAAGCTATCCCCACTCAGAAATATATATACAAGATATTCTCTCAAATGATACATATATAATAGTCATTTGGTTTTTAAATAAAATATAAAACATAATAAATATAACAGAAGTTAATCAACCAGCGAAGTCAACCCTTTAAGCTTTCGCTGAGCAACCCTGATCTGTCACAGAAACTGAAGTGGGAATTATTAACATTTAACCTTCTAAGTAATCATAGGAAAGATTTGGAAAACAATACATGTTTTTCCGAAAACATTAAACAGTGACTAAGTTACTGAAATAATCATACATGTATATGGACAAACTCCTTCTTCAAACAATGTATAATATGGTTGTAAATCCCTTCCCGGCAATTCACACCTAATAGATATGGACGCCACTAAGACCATGATGACCAGTACTCTAAACAATAAAAGCTGAATTAAAGTAGGTATAAATGTGAAGGAGCGTATCCTATATACCACAAGTGGAAATTCGCATTTCCCATAACAATTCATATTGACAACAAAACAATACAGGTCCTTTCCAAATCGTGGAAAGATTCACAGAACCAACAGGATTAACATAATGCATTTTAAATAAAGCATGGAATGCAAGAACAGGTAATGCATGAGTTTGTTAAGCATAAACTTTTACAAAAGCAATAATAATGATTACAAAAGAGTCAAATGCATTCCCACACCTTTTGATGACAAGCCACGCCTACCTCGAGATCCATGATCCATTGGTTCATCATTTGAATCGGTCGTTGTTAAAAATGAACTGTTAATCACACAAGCAGTCTAAGAACTAGCAAGAATGGCTCATACAAGAATCATATAATTCTATCTAATGGTTCTAGGCCCATTTATGTTTCAACTCCTTTTTATTCTCTATCTTTAGAGCATATAAGGTTTACTAATTCATTTAGGTTGGTTCCCTAGTCCATTAGCTAAGTATTATGAATATCTACCACTTTGTAGAAGAAACCAAATACGAATTCATTCTATAAGAGGTCCAATTCATCTAACTAAGAAAATTTCCCTAAGCCCAAGTCCATCAAAGTCAACTAACAGTCACTAACGGTCAATGGTCAACTAACGGTAAACGTCAGTCAACAGAGTCAATATTAGGTCAAAGTCCATGGTCAATGGTCAAAGACTAAAGTCTAAATCGGTCACTGAGTCAACTCAGGTCAAGACAGGAAACTTGGTGAGTTAATACCGATTCGACTCAGTCAGATATATTAAGTCAGCTAAACAGATTGAGTTAGCTACACTGACTGGGATGACTAAGGGTCTGAAATAATAACACACTACACAAACCAAAACCACTTTATAATCATTACCAACCTGAATTCAGGCTTGCATCAATACAGCTCAGTTCCATCACCTTCAACAGCATTACCAGAACAACTCCCAACATTAAACACACAAAACTATAATTCTAGATCAACTTCAAAAATTCAGTACATCAATTATTACAACTCTCCTTACCTGCCATTGCAGTTTGCAAGCTTTTATGGCAAGCACTAACTGAATTTCTAAAATCACCACCAAACTCAACCGCAGCCACTTGCAGGTCTAACTCATAACTCAACCTCAACTTAGTTTATGATCCAAACTTTATGTACTTCAACATAACCTAATTCAGACCCATCACAACTACAAACTGCATTTCATAACTTTAGTAGATCACTCATATCCCCTGCAACTTCAACACACAGACAACCAACTCAAATAACTATATAACACAATTACAATTATAAAATCTATATACCTTATTCTGCAGTTCTTACTCAGATCACCATTCCTCTTCCATTACTACCAACCATGACTCACAACATTTCAATTCTGCTCATCCAAAATTCCACACTCAGCAGAAACCACAAACCATTCATGTAATCCAGACACACCATTTTCAACTGATATTCAACTCAATACTCAACCATAACAATTTCCAACTCAAACTCTGTCTCCAGCCAACCTATAATCACTAACACCATTGAGAAACCCAATTCAAATACTTCAACAGCAACATCAGCATCACTCCCGACAACTCATAACATACATTCATCAACTTAACAAACCTAGCATTCATCTAAACTCAGTTCATTCAATACCCAATAATAACACCACCCTTCCTTCTTTATGTAAATCACATTTACCACAACTCCATAAACATCACTAACATCTACAGAACACACTATGGAACTCGACTCCATCTGCAAAAACAATTCATCCCTACACAGTTCATACATAAACATCACCAGATCAATTCTATTTCACAAACCTCTACTACTCTTTCACCTTATACACATCCACACTCATCTTCATATCATAACTTCATAAATTCACACATGAATCCAAAATGAATAATTCCAGTGAATTAACTAAGAAAGCGGTTACCTTTGATTTAGCTTGCTCAAGCACTGAAATCATTTCTTATTTATCACCTAGTTCGAAGATTTAACTCAACAATCCTCACCACCTGCCTCGTTTCTCAGTGAACCTTAACTCAATTCCCAACTCAAGACTTCTCTAATTTAAACCAAGAACAGTAACCCAATTTTTCATATCAACATAACCCATCATTAATTCGATCCCCTAATCCATCAACTTCATATTCTAATCTTCTCAGAAATTATTACAAACCCTAATCCAAATCTCTGAGAAACTCTAACTATTAAATCGAACCAAACTTCACTGCATGCATAACTCAGCTTCAATCGAAAATCTAATTCATGACAAACCCATCTTTAATCTGTTACTTAAAGTCTCAATTTCAACTTCAGATTCTTCTTTGAATTTTGTGTGAAACCCTAATTAATCCCCGAATTATTTCTTTCTAAATTTGAGTTCTATACTTCAATTCACTTCTTAAAATACCACACCCATCTAACAATTCTGTATAATTCCTCTTAGTTGACACTCAAATCGAACCCCAACTTAATTATTTAAGAAACCCTAACTTTCTCGATCTTCATCAACATAACACCACGCCGATGATTAAACAACAACCCTCGGTTTCTTCATCATCTATACAACCCCATCACTTATTCTCTTCAATCAATTCTCACTCTCATATCAAAAGTCTCTCACAGACGAAGAACGCGACGAAGACAAGAAGGAGAAGAAAACAGAGAAAATGGAAAGAAAGAAGTAAGAAGAATGAATAAGAGAAAACGGATTTCTCTTCGATCGGCTTTTGTCGATAAGACCAACGAGTGACACGTTCAGCTGGGTAAGAGAAGCCACTCGGCTAACTGCGAAAATACTGAATTGCCCTTCAAATAAAACTGATGATATATTCTTCTTCCGAAATTCGATTGACACGTTCGAGTAGCTATCGGTACTAGTTTTGTATCAGAATCATTGTTAGATTAATTTTTATTAATTAACATTCGTGTTAAACTAATCGAGTTATTATTGGCTAAATCGACACTTGACCGGTCTAATAGCGTTGACGAGCTTGAGGGTCCTTACAAGTATTCCCTTTGTCATGGTTGACTCTAGCATCTTTTTCATTTGATTGATCATTAACAATTGTTTTCTCACCAGTATATGCTTCTTTAAGAGGATTTTCTACTTCTTCCTCCTCTTCTTCTTCGCATGTCTCATAGCCAAATTCATTGTCAGCAGGACGAGGAATTTCATCAGCATCTACTTCCAAAGGTTTAACCGTCACTGGGGGAAGAGAGTTAGACAGTATAATATCATTCACAAGAACTTGAGCTTGAAGATGAAGCTGGCGAAGGAAAGCTTTATCCCGGTTTCTAATCTCCATATCCTTGAAATAAGCAAGGTAATTATATTTTCTTTCTTTTCGATCGCGAAATCGGGCAAAATGAGTAGCGAGAGAAGCATTTTCCTTCTGCAGCACAACAAGTTTAGAGTCCATAGTATTAATAGAAGACTAAAGCTCTCTCTCAGATTCTGCGTGGTCAAAGAAAAAAAAAAGGTTATAAAATGAGGAATTCGCAACAAGAAAATCATAAGAAAAATTAAACATAGGAAGAATGATTGAGGCATTCCAAATGACTACCTTCCTTTTGTGAAATTATATTTTTAATTAAGGCAAAGCAATTATTCACCCACTGGTTCATTGCATCATCAAATTTATCTCCAACTAAACCCTTCAGGCGAGATCTTAGATTCATCTCTTTAGAATGGAGAAAAGAGTTTTCTTTCGCGAGAGAGGAATATGATTTTTCTAATTTGGTGTATTCTTCTTGGAGCTGATTTGCTTTTGTACTTAAAGCTATTCTACCTTGCGTGAGAGCATTCTTCTCAGCGATGGATGATTCAGTTATTTCTTTAAGTTCATTTTTCAGTGAATGAAGAGACTGTTCTTGATTATCGCACACTCTTTGAAGGGTAATTAATTTCTGTGAGAACATCGATGTTTTACTTGACAAATTCCGATTCTCTTGGGATAAGGTTTTGTTTTCATCTGATAAAGTTTCCATAGCCAAGTTATCTATGGTTAGAGAATAAGAGATTCGAGATATTTCACTACTTGATAAATTGAGCTCCTGCATTAATTGAGCATTTTCTGCAGTGAGATTATTTATATGGTCAACGGAGTACGTGTGAAGATTGTCTAATTATTTATATTGATCCATCCAATCTTCTCTATCAAAGCGGGATTCTTCAACAGCTGATTCAAATTGAAATCTTTCCAAGAATCGTTTCTGGTTTAAGTCTTAATGTGCGAACAAAAGATTTTAAGAAAATTGAAAAGGGAATTGACAAAATTATTTATAAGAAAATAAAAATAAAGAAATAAAGAAGATTAAACCTTTTCATTCACCGTTCTTTTTGCGAAGAAGCTCGCAATCAAGTAAGAGATTTTCCATCTTTTGGTTTTCAAGACGAAGAGTATCACATTCTAGAGTCTTGGCTTGGAGAGCTTCTTTCAAGACTTCAATTTCTTTCTCCTTAGATGCTTGTGAATCCATCTTACCAGAACCAAAATATCCACTTAAAATCCCGCAGATGCTAGACTTAATAGGATCAGCAGAATATCTCTTAACATCATCCAAGATATCAACCAGAGCTTTAAAAGCAATATCTATCCCATTCGTAGCTTCTTGCGAAAGAGTAAAAGATTCAGGGGAAGTAGTAGGTATAATAGAAAGTTGATTATCATCCTTCGCAAGAGAGATATCATCGAGAGGAAAAGTTTGAGGCAAACTAACAGTAAGGCTTGGAATGACATTAAGATGAGGAGAATTGGCTATAGGGGAAGAAGGAATTTCATTCGCAGCAGAAGGTAAGACAGTAGAGTATGTTGCGATACTCTCGCAGCTAGAAGGAAGAAGTACATTTTGTGAAGGGGAAAGATTACTCTGCGAAGATAATGAAGAAACGGGTACATAACCAAGAGAAGGGAAAGGAACAACAGTTTCAACAATCTTTGGTTGATTCTTTTGTTGACGAGGTTTCTTAGGAGGCCTATTGGAATTTCCTCCATCCTGCGAATGACAATCAAGATAAGAAACAGAGGCAACAATATTGTTATTTGAAGAAGTGGTGTTTCTTACTACCTTGTTATTCGCAGACTTTCTCCTCCTCGCACCCTCTTTGGGTGGTGAATTCTGAGAATTATTAGGGTTTTGGATTGTAATTCTCAAACCAGAAGTGTTCTTGCTGAAATAAAAAGCAATATGGGAATTAAATGAAGAACAAACAAATAGGATGATTCCAGGAAAATAAAATCAGTTTCAGCAAAAATTAACAATAGCAGAAATAAAATTAACCTTATAGACTCCATGAAGGTAAGGAAGAACGGCAATAAGAAGATGAACTTGATAGAAAATAAAATCACAGACGATGAAGATTTGCAGAACAGAGAAGATATAGATGAAGAAGACGAATAAAAAGTGAAAGAAGATAATTATCTTTCCTAAACCTCTCTTAAATAGGGATATTCAACACGTGTAGACAATTAAGCATGATTCATGGAATATTTAACACGTGTAGACGTGTCGGTGGAAGAAGGAATATTCAACACGTGTAGACAGTTAAGCGTGATTCATGGAATCCTGTCGGGAGAAGAATATGGAAAGATAAATAATTGTGATATTTTAAAGAGTAATTTCTCATGATATTCTCCACTTCGCAAAAAATACATGAGAAGAGGCAAGATGTAGGATCAGAATATCGCAGCAAGAAATTTCTGGCGAAGTTTTCACTTTAGACACCGGCGAGCGTCGCAAAGAAGATTAAAAGAACGACGCAATAAATAACGATGGTAGAAACATGAAGAAAACGTAAAGATCCTGCAAAGAATAGAGTATTTGAGAGGGCTAACATTTGTGTATTCGGGAAGGTATCGCAAGATCAAATCCGAAATTAAGGGATAGCTTAGTTGTCTATGAGCTGTCATCCATTATGTAATACCCTATATATAGGGGATGAGTAAACTGGAGAAGGGGAGATAATTTTTAGAGTGTTGAGAAAGTCTTGAGGAGAGAGAAAATTCTTGTGAGCGATTGTATTCTTGATTTCTTCCATTTCTTGTAATATTTCTGAGAATTAATCAATAAAAGTGTTGTTCTTAATCTACAAATATGTGTTGATAATTGTGGATTCTTGTGTGGGGTGTAGTGTAGGAATTCCTGCAACTACAGCATAGCAAGGATTTTCACCTGAAGAATGTCATATGGATGAACTACTCAATTTGTTGATGATTTCCTTGTATCCCTCAATAATCAATTTTAGGTTGTAATCCATCTTCTCATATATGCATTCTTCACTTAGTACATGATTCACATCATTATCTCCATTTTTAACAAGAGAGAGAACATGAGTTCTTCTTGGACAATATTTGTCAAATGGTCTATTTTGCTTCTGTGCATTTGAGGAACTCATGGAACTGACTTTCCTGGTAGGGAACACAAGATGTGTGTTAAAGCCAATTGGTTTTGACATACGGATGTCAGTTACACCTTTAAGAATTAAATCTAAGGTGTGTTGAAGTTGAAACGACGATTTGTTTTTACACTTGGATTTCCTCTTTTGCACTGTATGCCTTTTTGAATCATAAAAAAGACACACTTTCTGATCACGGGAGTGATTAAAGATTTTTAAGATTTCTTTCTTCCAACTGATGTGTGAATCCCCAGCACACTAGTTTGAGTGGGAAGAGAATCTGGGATTACTTTTGAAAGTGGAGCTCTTTCAGTTTGAATAGAAGTAGATGGTATAACAGACTTTTCTGAACATCCTTGAATGGAGAGTTTACTCAGGAGATGTTCAATATCTAAAGTGAAAAAGCGGGGGTCTAACAACACCACCCAATATTTCGATTATCAATCTGTATGGACAACTCCGAGTTATTTTCTAGAGAATCAACAAGACTCCATCAATAGAAAATATCGCAAGGAGTTATTATATCAATCTCTCGATTTGATTTACTCAAGCAAATATGATTCACGAGTCTAATCAAAGAGAGATAACTTGGATGGTACCAAAGACCAATATCCAAGTGTCAATCAATTTAAATCAACAAACAAAATGGTCGGCTATTCTAATTGATTGAACAACACACAACCTGTATTATTTCAATTATATAACAAAATATAATGCGGAAAAGAAATAACACATACACCAGAATTTTATTAACGAGGAAACCGCAAATGCAGAAAAACCACGGGACCTATTCCAGATTAAACATACATTGTATTAAGCCACTACAGACACTAGCCTACTACAAGATGACTTCGGTCTGTACTGTAGCTGAACCCCAGCCAATCTCATACTGATCCAAGGTACAATTATGTTCCTACGCCTCTGATACCAGTAGGATACTGCGCACTTGATTCCCTTAGCTGATCTCACACACAACCAAGAGTTGCTACGACCCAAAGTCGAAGACTTTAATAAACAAATCTGTCTCACACAGAAAAGTCTACAGGTAATAGATAAATTCGTCTCCCATGAATAAACCTACAAGTTTTGTTCCGTATTTTGATAAATCAAGGTAAACATGAACCAATTGATAAAACCAGACTTATATTCCCGAAGAACAACTCAGTTTCATCAATCACCTCATAATAAACTTAATAGACGCATCGAAGAAGATTATTGAGGAATCACAAACAATGAGACGAAGATGTTTGTGACTACTTTTATCTTGCCTATCGGAGATAGAAATCTCAAGCCAATTATTACAATTGTACTCGTACGATAGAAAGAGCAATATCAGATCACACAACTACAAGAAAAGTAGTATCGGTCTGGCTTCACAATCCCAATGAAGCCTTTAAGTCGTTAATCCAAATTTAGAGAGAAAACTCAAGGGTTAATGGAGATCGACTCTAGCTTAGAGAAAACTAGTATCACATAAGAAAGTTGTGTGGCGATTAGTTTTTCCAATGGCTAGAGTTCTCCTTATATAGTCTTTCAAATTAGGGTTTGCAATCAATGTTATCCTGCTAACAAAGCATTCAATATTCATCGTTAGATGAAAACCTGATTAGATACAAGCTAACATCTCTCAACCGTTAGATCGAAAACTTAGCTTGCTATACACACACGTCCTTGACGTTTTGGGTTTGTGTAACCATACCCAAACTTGTATAATGTTTGGTTGAATATTAGTCAACCAAATGGTTAGCCAAATGATAACTTTCATATCAACCATATTCTTCTTCACCATAACTAGTCCAAATGACTCAAATGAACTAGTTAGAAAGTTGTTCAATTGCGATGAGATCTAAGTATTACAAGAGACACAATTGAATAAAAACGATGTGATTCACTTGAATCATTAATCATGAACTAAAAAGCCACGGTTTGCAAAATCATTCCTTAGTAATTTAGAATAAGTTCACGAACAACGTTTTCAGACATAACCTCTTGAGTTCGCGGACTCAATCTAACCTGTTGAAGTTATAAACTCCAGCAGAAATTCTCGGGTTCGACAGCTTCCGTCAGTTCGCGGACTGCACATGAGCTACAACTTCAGCAAAAATTATCTGGTTTGAGAACTACGCCAGTTCGCAGACTGGGTTCGCGGACTGAGTTCGCGAACTGAGTTGCTGCTCACGTTCCGGTTCCACTTGGTCAACAAAGTTTGCAAACTTCGGTTCAAGTGCTAAGGACTTATACATATATGTGTTTCCACAATAATGTTTATATCCCCCAATGGTTATATAGTCTAAACTCTCATTTCAATCATTGAAACATTCTCAGAGGGCATTATATAGTTGTTATTCACAAACTATTTTTCGTCAGAGCGATTTCCAAAATAATTGAAACATAACATGACTTTCGTCACTAGGAAAAGATGAACTTGGCTAAAGCGAAAGCTTTACCAACACCCATTTCGAGAAATAGATAAGCAAGATATACTCAGCTCGAAATGTCACATGTGCATATTATTAGTCTATATAGATAAATGACTTTTGTATCAAGATAGGAGATAGAGTAGATAGGATTTTGAGTGATAGATAAGTTCAAGTCTCCACATACCTTTTAATCGATGAAGATCCACTGGTTCCTTGAGTAGTCCTTCATATTGTATGATGATTGCCGAGACTTTAGCTATAGTAGACTAGAAATCAAGACTATATAGTTTTGATCACTAAGATTAATAAACAGGCTTGAGATAGCAATGCATGCGAGTTTGACAGAGCAGTGCTCTAACAATCTCCAGTGGCAAAACTATTAATACATATGGAATACAATAAATATATAAATAAACTTTGTAGCTCATATTCCACATGCCTAATCTTCAACAATACTCGAAATCTTCGTCACTTCCAAGTAGTCCAATGATCCCAAAGGTTGTAAGTTTAGTATCATCGTTGTTGAAAATCTGTAGCTATAACAATGAGAAAAGCATCGGTTCTCAATCATTGTTACACAGTGCCATAGTATTATTACACAGCGTCAAAGTCTAATTGTATCACAACTTCAACAACAATACTATGGTGATACTTCACTCCCCCTTAGTCAATACTCCATCTCACATGGAAACCACTCCCCTACATAATGATCCGAAAACCATATGTATTTGTAGTGTGAACTACAATTAATTTTCCCCATTTTTGTCAATAAAATTGGCAAAGGTACAAGAATGAAATTTCCGCAAGAGATTTTTCATGACCAAAGGTAAATGTTCTATCATCTTGTTTAGATGCAATCATACAGCCGAGGCTAAATTCATTCATCAAGGAGTTCATAAATATACAAGATAAACCCTACAATATTCCACAGCCACACTCCCCACAAAGAAGCGCAAGTTCAAAAGAACTCTCCCCAATAAGATGTTATTCCCAAGGGAACAACAAGAGCGACCTTAATTTCAAGAGAAAAGAAGGATTTTTTTAGACTCAACAAATTACATACAAGTATGAATTTGGAATCTAACAAAAAATATTCAATCATATTAACCAAGATGAACCAAGATTAATTTGACCAAATATGCTCAACACAAGTAAACTTATGGAGACTTAAATACACAATTAAAATAATCACAAAAGTAATCAATTTAATTGGCCACACCCAACATGAGAAAAATCTATGGAGTGCTAACTAAATAATCACACAAGATGATTGATTTAGTTCATTTGGGATCAACATAAGAGATTATGGAACCCCGACTAAGATTATCATAGCAAATGACAACCTTAACCGTATATGTACTCAACATAAGAGAACTCATGGAATACAAACTAAATAACCACACAAGTTGATTAATTTAGTTCTTAATTCTCAACATATAACATCTCATGGAACAACCAACCATGCCAATAAGAAATAGACTTAGTCGTATCGTGCTCAACATAAGATACACAATGGAGCCTTCACGGTAATACATAATAATATGGAACAATTAAGCTATATACCGTGGATTAAAAAAACAAGGATTTATTCTATCTTTCCATCACTAGGTGACATAATAGACTTAATCCTTGAATCACAAAAGATTTTAACCTATCTTGCATCAATAATTGACAACATAGGCTTAACTTTTGTGTTTTGCCAAAAGTTCATTCATTCCTTTATCAATATTTGCATACCAATTCGTGAACGACTTTACTTTTGACAAAATATGGGACAATCAAGTTCACGGTCGTAAATACACATATCCCATCAAAATATTGCAATATAAAAAAAAATCATAAAGATTAATACTGCAACCATCATCTTCCAAAATAACTTTAGAATTTAAACCAATAAATCTAAAAACAAGAAGATGAAATCATTGGATATAGCTATGTGTAATCACAATCATGGCTATTCCAAAACACTAGTTATTCTTCTAAATAAAAAAGAAAACATAGAAGATTTACTAGACATTAAAACCTTTGAAAATTCACTATCGTCCCCGAACTCCTTGTCGTCAATAGCCATTGGAACATAGGATTCATTAAGAAAGGAGTTTATATCGATGAACCTTCTTGGTTGTTGTTGTCGAACCAGTGCCTTCTGAATTTCATGAGTCTTACACACAAAAGCCTTTATTTGCTGAATCTCCTTATGCAACTCCTTCAACACATCAAGAACATCAGAAAACTTCTGAGTATTTGAAGGAACAGCCCTTGGTTTCCTCATATTCCTTCTTTTTCTTTTCAGGGTTGGAGGCAATGGAGATTTTTCTTTTTCCTTCATGATTGACGGCTTAAAAATCACATTACATTCTTTTCCATCGCAAGACATCATTCTTGGAGCGTCCATCAACAAATAGGTTTGTGAGAGGATTTCACAATTGGATCAACAAGTAGTCTAGAGATAAAAAGAGTTTTCAGAGAAGGAAAAGGAATGTAAGGTTTGAAACCTAAAATAGGTTCGTAAACGATCAACTCTTATCCTTATTAAGAGTAAAGTTGTCGATAATACCCTTTCTCTTAGTTTTTCCAAAGATGTCTTTAATGGAGATAACACACAAAACCTAAAAGTTCACGTACGCGGATGGGTGAGAGGAAGAAGTGAGTATGCGAACTTCCTTTTAATAAGACCAAACATGGGCTTGGACCCGTTTGCGAACTTCAACCCACAAGAACTAAGGGAGGATTTGTTTAGACAATTTGCATATCAAGAATTATGTATTTCGCAATATGAAGGATGCACTAGAAATATTAAATTGAAACCTGTACACGATCCAACCATTTCTTGCCCCATTTAAAGATCTATACATATGGGGTAGTGCTAGTCTTGTTACCAAGAGGCATAATGTGCAGAAAAATTCTCATGCAATATTTTTGGTTGATCAGTGTGAACAGTCCCCATAACATAATGATAATAATCAGGGGAGTCTGAGCTTCCGTTCTTTTGCTTGATATGCTTAGAAGGAGGACTTATGCATTTTCCGGATTGTACAATATTATTCACAAGTTTAATATGTATAGGGTCCCATTTGGAGTTATTTGAATAGATATTTATCAGATGATGCATTATGATAGTATTCCTCATAGAGATCAGTAGTTAATCTTGTGAGGCTCCATATCATTGAGCGCCATGAACGTTTCTTTGAGCTCCCCTTCTTTTTATTTTTTTCTTTAGATTAACACATACCATCTAACACTCCCTTATCAAATGAAATGGAATTATCATGAGAAACAAGAGGTTTTGTCAATAAACGATCTTGATCAATCTTTAAGAAATTATGGCGTGCGTTACAGATTCCAAGAGCAAGTTTTCCAAAGAAATTTCCCATGGGACAATTTTTAAGGACCGAACAAACAAAAACTTATCAGGTTCAACGTGTTTGCCTACTCTGATACCAATTGAAAAAGCGGGGGTCTAACAACACCACCCTATATTTCGATTAACAATCTGTATGGACAACTCCGAGTTGTTTTCTAGAGAATCAACAAGACTCAATCAATTAAAAATATCTCAAGGAGTTATTATCTCAATCTCTCAATTTGATTTACTCAAGCAAATATGATTCGCGAGTCTAATCAAAAAGAGATAACTTGGGTGGTACCAAAGACCAGTATCCAAGTGTCAATCAATTTAAATCAATAATCAAAATGGTCGGATATTCTAATTGATTGAACAACGCACAACCTGTATTATTTCAATTATATAACAAAATATAATGCGGAAAATAAATAACACGGACACTGGAATTTTGTTAATGAGGAAACCGCAAATGCAGAAAAACCTCGGGACCTAGTCCAGATTAAACATACATTGTATTAAGCCGCTACAGACACTAGCCTACTACAAGCTGACTTCGGTCTAGACTGTAGTTTAACCCTAACCAATCTCACACTGATCCAAGGTACAATTATGTTCCTACGCCTCTGATCCCAGCAGGATACTGCGCACTTGATTCCATTAGATGATCTCACCCACAACCAAGAGTTGCTACGACCCAAAGTCAAAGACTTTAATAAACAAATCTACCTCACACAGAAAAGTCTACAGCTAATAGATAAATTCGTCTCCCATGAATAAACCTACAAGTTTTTTTCCGTCTTTTGATAAATCAAGGAGAACATGAACCAATTGATAAAACTAGACTTTTATTCCCGAAGAACAACTCAGTTTCATCAAGCACCTCACAATAAACTTAATCGACGCAACGAAGAAGATTATTGAGGAATCACAAACAATGAGACGAAGATGTTTGTGACTACTTTTATCTTACCTATCGGAGATAGAAATCTCAAGCCAATTATTACAATTTTACTCGTACGATAGAAAGAGCAAGATCAGATCACATAACTACAAGAAAAGTAGTATCGGTCTGGCTTGACAATCCCATTGAAGTCTTTAAGTCATTTGTAGTTGCAGGAAATCCTACACTACACCCTTGATAAGATCTTATAGTGATTAACACATATTTGATGATTAAAACAACACTTTATTATTTGATTCTTAGGAATATCTACAAGTAATGGAAGAAGATCAAGAACACAACCGCTCTCTTGAATTTTCTCTCTCCTCAAGACTTTCTCAACACTCAAAAATACATCTCCCTTTTCTGAATCTACTGGGTCTCTTTGTATAGGGTAATTATATAGTGGATGACATCTAAGTTTTCCTTTAATTTCGGATTTGGTTCACGATGCCCTCGCGGTAGTTGTAATGCTGACTCTCGCAGGTGTTGTGTCCATCGCAGGACAATCACGTTCTTCCCGTGTTTCTTCATTCGTCAGCTATTACGTCATTCTTTTAATTATTCTGTGACACTTGCGAAGTGTTGTTGAAGAACTCGTGGTAACGCTCGCAGACGTGTTTCTAATCTCGCAAGAGTAATATCATGGTGATTATTCTGGTCCTATATCTTGCCTCTTCTCATGTCTTTTATGCGAAGGAGGAAAGATCATGAGAATTGAATCTTTCATAATGCCGCAACTGTTTATCTTTTTGCACCCTTCTGATTTGACACGTTTTTGTATCCTTCTCCAGCTGTTTTCACATACTTCTTCTTCCATTCGGTTTTTCACATGTCCTTTTCAACCGTTGCGATCTGACCGTTCACGTCCTTTCCTTGCATTAATTGCATTCATCTTTTCGAGAACTTTCTTTTTCTATAAATACTTTTTTCATTCTTTTCTTTTCTTCTTCCTCTCTGCAACTTCTATGCAATTTTAATGTTCTTCCGCTAATTGCGCATCTGTTACTGCTGTGATTTATTTCTCATTCTTCAATCTTTTCCTACATTCCCATACTCAAAAATGGTTACTCATGGTCATAAAAATTTGGTTGCTTTTGGTGAGATGCGAAAAAAAGGTTAAAAATAAAGGTTTTACTTTGTCTACAATTCCAGATCAGAACCCTAAATCCGAACTTTCTGTCAAATTATTTTTTGATCATTAATGTTCTCGCGAGAAAGTTATAGTCTCTCTAGGTCAACTTGAAGCTGGTATTCCCATTCCTCTCTACGATCCTGAACTTCCTTTGTTCTATGAGATACTTTCTCATCCAAAATTCTCGTGAGACATATACCAACTGGGTGGGGATTGCATCTGTCTGCTGGTGGAGTATGCTACTCGCGGTGCTGATAAAAAATCTCGCTACCCTGAAACTGCGAAGAATCCTAAATTCAAGGATGTTCCAATTATTCCCACAACGTATACCGTAGATAATTTATTCATAAATTATGACATAATCCTCATGAAGAGGGATACCACCTGTTGGGGTGTTCGCTTGCAAAAGAAGGATGATGTCACGAAAGATAAAATGCTTATGCTGGATATTGATTGGCATACTAGTACTAATCAAGGTCCGCGTCATTCCAGCGATAAAAAATGGTATATCTTCCCTTTACTTTTAGAGGGTTCATATATTTCTGGTACCCATGCTTTACCTGCGAATCTCGCAGAGTTCCAACCGTGGGTATTCAGCTGGCCTGAGAGAAATAAAGAAGTATGTTCTCTTAATCCTTTGCATAATAAATTACCATTATTAATTTCTTCATGTCTTTAGATTCTCGCTGACTATCTCTTTTTTATCATATTGAAAGGTTGAAATCCATCTATGATAAGTTTGGGAAACCCGCTACTTTCTTAGCTCTCAAATCTTTCACAGATGAAGTAAGAAATATTTATTTATAACTTTTTACAATATATTGTTGCCTCTATTTCTTATCTTTATCTGTGTTCGCAGGAAATCGAAGAAAGAGAACCTGTGAAGATTGTGAATACTAAAGGAAAAGACAAAGATGCTTCTCGCAAGGAAGAATATACTATTCCTATCAAAGAGAAGTCTACTGCTCCTCGCAGAGAAAAATATGTTGCTCCTCCTTTGAAGGAAAGAAAAACCCAATTCTCTTCTTCTTCAACTCCTCAAGCTAATGCAGAAAACTCGAGTGGTAATTTTGATGATTTTAATGCTGATGTCCCTTCTACTATGGAGTTTTCCCAATCTGATTCCTCCATGACTCAATTATCCAAGATCTTCGACGATATTACATGTGGTATCACAAATGATTATGGAGATGAATCTCTTAATGGGGTATCCCAGGCTCTCGCTAAAGTCTGTAATGCTCCGATATTGGTTGATAATGATTCCCTCAAAGGAATCTCAAGATCAATATCTCCCAGTCTCTTAAATTCTCTTGATATTCTGGTACGTTTTTATTTCTTTACTATACTTATGTATTCATGTCCTCACCAGCTTTAATTTACATTGTTCTCTCGCAGACTGGAAGATCTTCCTTTGATGTTGCCTCAGAATTGGAGAGGAGGTGTGCATATTTTCGCAAGAAGAATGTCGTTCTTCACAAGAAGAATGCGGATTTGGAATCTGAGTCCGCTAGTCTTCACGGGCAATTGGAATCTGGGTCAACTGACCTTCAAGAAAAAATCAAGCAGTTGGAAACTGATCTAACTTTCTCGCAAGAAAAGGTCGCAAGCCTCCAAGCTGCGAATGATCATCTTTATGGTAAGAAATCTTTCCCTTTCTTTATCCTTGTACTAGTGGATTGCCCGTGCCATAATGGCACGGGGACGAAAGGGGTGCTGGTGTTATGGGTAATACCCTCACCAGTATATCGGGTTAATATTCACTAATTCTTTTAATAGTAAAAGAATATCTTCGTCAAGACGACATATCAAATTTGTAGTAGACTGAATAAATTGAAATAATATTAAAATAATTGGTCTGTATACTTTACATGTTACTCATTCTATCTATCTTTTTTGATTAGTTTATGATGATACAACAATAAAATTTATGCACCGGCGAAGAGGAAAAACGATCCTACCATCTCTAAATCATGTAGTTAAGACTGCATAACGACACAACATTAGTGGGGCACTTTTGTTGTGCAGTCGCAGGTATTGATGTCAGTTATATTTCCTTGTTACATTTTGTTTTATGGTGTACATTTCGAATTTATCCTTTAAAAAAATAAATAATAATAATAATACTTATTTAGACCGGCGTGTTCCTATTGTCACCATTCGAATCTAGCCCTTTACCGACGACCAAACAGTATATTGCACGCCACGATGTGACTGAGCACCATTATCTTTTGTTCCGAGAAAACTAAACATCTGTAGAGCCACGTGTCGATACCTCAAGCCTCACAGGGACACGTGTTATAATCAGCTCGTCTCTATTGAATTTGGCAAAACAACAAAACAAAACCGTCTCTTTTAACACCGCCGCTGTAATAAGTTGGTGATGGATGGATTAATCCATTAAAAATTTTCTATAGAAAAAAAGGAAAAGAAAAGCCCAAACATAGACTCCTCCACCTTTCTCTTAGTCGTCGCCTTTTTTTTTAGTCGATTATTAGTTGCTGCCAGAACGTTGGTACCGTGATCAATCAAATTCACTCAAATGGATGGAATTTATTAGAAATTGGGAACTTATGATTGATGTATTCGACTGAAATTTCTCATTAATTCCTTTGATTTAATTAAATTTTATGAATTTGGAAGAAAAGAAAGTGTTGGTGGTGGTGGTGGAGGAGTTGGCGGCGGTGGCGGTGACTTGGGGATGAAGATAGTATTAACAGTAAATTTTTGTTGTCGAAGATAGTAGCGGTGGTGGTAGAGATGCATGCGGTGGCATTGTTGTGTTAATGGTGTATAAGCTAGAAATTACTCTTCACTGTTACATCAACAGTGGTAGAGAGGAGGAGGTTGGTGGTGTTGGGTTTGAGGTCGAAACTGGGTTTTTTATCGAAATCATATTTCGTTTTTAAATTTGGAGAGATGCATGGCAGTTTCAATTTTGATTTCAAATCCAATTGAATTAAAAAGATTTCAAATCCGAAAGAATTATAGTGGTGGTGCTGGTTATAGAATTGGTTATGGTGGTTGCGAATGATGATGGTGTTGGTTATGGTGGTGGTGATGTAAGAGAGTAGCAAAGGTGGCGAAGGAAGAGAGTATGTTTATTTTGGTTAATGTTTGACTCAAATTTTTATTACGATTACTTTGTTGGTGACGGTGGAGGTGTTGTCACTGTGACGGTGGTGTTGTTTCTGCTGGTGTTGGTCATGGTGTCAGTGGTGGAACAGAAGACGGGAGATTTTGATCGAGAAGAAATGAATAGAAGAAAAGAGATCTACAATACTGATATTTACCCCTGGGTTGAAATATATTAACAAAAAAGTATGCGGTAGTGTCAAAAACGCGGAGGGGCATTTTGGTATCTTCTTGTGCGACGGTGGAACAAAAACTATTTTCGCTTATATTATAGATTCCTTTGCATTTTGTTCTTATTATTCTTATTCGCAGATGTTTATGGTCTTTCTGACGAATCCGTATTCCTTCATTCTTTTCCAAACCTAATAGATGATGATACACTTCTCAATCGCCTTAATGAATCCTTAGGTAGTTACTCAAATGAACAGATTAACTCCCTTTCTGTAGATGATTTTAGATCCAAATTTCATGTTTTAGCAATTGATCATAGATCTAGCTTGAAAGTGGCCAATGCATCCAAGCATCAATATCTTAATTCTAAAGAAGAAATCAAGATTCTAAGAGCTCAAAAAAGTGATCTTATAGATGAAAGGGATCGCATCTCTAGACAGGGAGCACAAACCTTAGCGGATTTTCATAAAACACTTCTTGAAGTCCAAATTAACAGAGATAAACTTATCCGCGAGAGAGATGATCTTGTTAAAAGAGAAAACCAAATACGTTCCCGTCTTCTTATTAACGATGATGATGAATTTTCTTTGACTGCAAAGATTCTTGACAACGCCAGAGCTAACTTAGGTGTAGATGTTAGTCTTCATGTTGAACAAGCGGCCTTAATTAAGGACATGATTTCTGAAAGAGAAGGTTGCTAATTGTTCTTCCTCATTAATTTCTTGTCATTAATCTTCTTATCTTTGCAGAATTTTCAATTTGTTGTTATATATTTGCAGGAGTTGAGAAAAGATATACTGAAACAATTGGAGAACTTGAATCTGATAAGAATCAACTCGCCAATACTCTTGCTGCTAGCAATGAAAAATATTCAAGGTTGAAAGATCAATTGAAGATTACTGCTGCGAATTTTAGTAATGCCATTATTGGTGTTCGTAATAACTCCATTAAAATGGTCTGCAATGATCCTAACATTCCTCATTCTACATATCCTGATCTCGCAGAAGAAATTCCAGCGAATACTCCAAATCTTGTTATCTCTGATAGCGAAGCTGAGGAATCTGACGAGGATGAAGCTGATGGTAAAGGTGAAGAAGAAGAAAAATCTGGCGAAGATGATGATGGATCTAATTAGTCTTGAACCCCTCTGTAATATTTGTTCATTTATCTCTTTCTCCTTGTATTGTACTGCTGCGAGTATCTCCAGCTTCTAACATTCCTTAATGTATAAATTTCTTTTGCTTCTATCTGTAAATCGAAAAGCAATTCTTTTCTGCGATATAATCAATCAACATAATTATTAATCTTTAACTATTTGTGTAAATATGTCATATAATAATGTCTACGTAAATTTATCATATGATGATGAATAACAATTTTATCATTCTATGCATTCCCATACTTGCCTCTGTTATTCATCTGCAATATGAAAAAATTGAGTAGAGATTAGATACTAGTCTTTAATAAAATTTGCCTCAATATTGGCGATATTATCGCTAACAACAACTGCGTAAGAAGAAGAAAAATCGGGCGCCAAAATGTAGTTGCAGGAAATCCTACACTACACCCTTGATAAGATCTTATAGTGATTAACACATATTTGATGATTAAAACAACACTTTATTATTTGATTCTCAGAAATGTCTACAAGTAATGGAAGAAGATCAAGAACACAACCACTCTTTTGAATTTTCTCTCTCCTCAAGACTTTCTCAACACTCAAAAATACATCTCCCTTTTCTGAATCTACTGGGTCTCTTTATATAGGGTAATTATATAGTGGATGACAGCTAAGTTTTCCTTTAATTTCTGATTTGGTTCATGACGCCCTCGCGGTAGTTATAATGCTGACTCTTACAGGTATTGTGTCCATCGCAGAACAATCACGTTCTTCCCGTGTTTCTTCATTCGTCAGCTATTACGTCATTCTTTTAATTATGCTGTGACACTTGCGAAGTTTTGTTGAAGAACTCGCGGTAACGCTCGCAGACGTGTTGCTAATCTCGCAAGAGTAATATCATGGCGATTATTCTGGTCCTACATCGTTAACCCGAATTTAGAGAGAAAACTCAAGGGTTAATGGAGATCGACTATAGCTTAGAGAAAACTAGTATAACACAAGAAAGGTGTGTGGGGATTAGTTATTCCAATGGCTATAGTTCTCCTTATATAGTCTTTCAAATCAGGGTTTGCAATCAATGTTATCTTGCTAACAAAGCATTCAATATTCATTGTTAGATAAAAACCTGATTAGATACAAGCTAATATCTCTCAACCGTTAGATCAAAAACTTAGCTTGCCATACATACACGTACTTGACGTTTTGGGTTTGTGTAACCATACCCAAACATGTACAATGGTTGGTTCAATATTAGTCAACCAAATGGTTAGCCAAATGATAACTTTCATATCAACCATATTCTTCTTCACCATAACTAGTCCAAATGACTCAAATGAAATAGTTAGAGAGTTGTTCAATTGCTATGAGATCCCAAGTATTACAAAAGACACAATTGAATCAAAAATGATGTGATTCACTCGAATCATTAATCATGAACTAAAAAGCCACGGTTTGCAAAAGCATTCCTTAGTAATTTAAAATAAGTTCATGAACAACGTTTTCAGACATAACCTCTTGTGTTCGCGGAATGAGTTTGCGGACTCCAGCTAACCGGTTGAAGTTATAAACTCCAGCAGAAATTCTCGGGTTCGAGAGATTACGTTAGTTCGCAGACTGGGTTCGCGAACTGCGCATGAACTACAACTTCAGCAGAAATTCTCGGGTTCGAGAACTACGCCAGTTCGCGGACTGAGTTGCTGCTCACGTTCCGGTTCCACTTGATCAAAAAAGTTCGCAAACTTCGGTTAAAGTACTAAGTACTTATACATATATGTGTTACCACAATAATGTTTATATCCCCCAATGGTTATATAGTCTAAACTCTCATTTCAATCATTGAAACATTCTCAAAGGGAGTTATATAGTTGTTATTCACAAACTATTTTTCGTCAGAGCGATTTCCAAAATGATTGAAACATAACATGACTTTCGTCACTAGGCAAAGATTAACTTGGCTAAAGTGAAAGCTTTACTAACACCCATTTCGAGAAATAAATAAGCAAGATATACTCAGCTCGAAATGTCACATGTGCATATTCTTGGTCTATATAGATAAACGACTTTTGTCTCAAGATATGAGATAGAGTATATAGACTTTTGAGTGATAGATAAGTTCAAGTATCCACATACCTTTTAGTCGATGAAGATCCACTGGTTCCTTTAGTAGTCCTTCATCTTGTATGATGATAGCTATGGAGTTCTTGAGCTCAGCTACACTTTCTATCCTAGTCTGAGTCTTTATCTATAGTAGACTAGAAATCAAGACTATATAGTTTTGATCACTAAGATTGACAAACATGCTTGAGATAGCAACACATGCGAGTTTGACCGAGTAGTGCTCTAATATAAAGTATCATTTTTAAGTTTTGCCTCAAGTAAGATACGAGTTGATCGAACTTCAGGATTTTCCTTATAAGAAGCTTTTTCACTAGAGCCACAGTCTTTTACTACACCCAAAAGAACATTGACATGTTTTTTTAACTGTTTGAATCTATCAGCTTGAATTCTAACAAGATTTAGAA
Source organism: Papaver bracteatum (assembly GCA_023529315.1). Classification (NCBI taxonomy): domain Eukaryota; kingdom Viridiplantae; phylum Streptophyta; class Magnoliopsida; order Ranunculales; family Papaveraceae; genus Papaver; species Papaver bracteatum. Next base: position 85,677 of record JAJJWX010000935.1, on the reverse strand, counting down.
TTAGTTTACTCTCACTAGATGTTTCCTCTAGAGCAACAGAGTCAAGTTCATCAAGATAACACATGTCCGTGTTAGTCTGTTTCATTTGAACTCAAGGTTTGTTTATAACAGAGATTGAGGGACCTTCTCTATAATATACCTATTAGAAACAGAGTCTTTATTTCTGGTGACGCATCTATCAGAGATAGTACCTCTGTCCACAGAGTCAGATTAGTACAAACACAGACTTTTGAGATCTTAAACGTGTTTGCCTTATCTGATACCATAGAGTCAGATCCAAGTTTGAGATCTTAAACCTGGATCAAAGACCAATATCCAAGTATCAATCAATTTCCAATCAACAACCAAAGGTTGGATTTCACAATTGATCGATACAACGCACAACCTGTGATATTTCAATTATATAAAAAAATATAATGCGGAATAGAAATAACACAGACACCAGAAATTTTGTTAACGAAGAAACCACAAATGCAAAAAAACCACGGGACCTAGTCCAGATTGAACACCACATCGTATTAAGCCACTAAAAACACTAGCCTACTACAAACTAACTTCGGCCTGGACTGTAGTTGAACCCTAATCAATATCACACTAATTCAAGGTACAATTGCTTTCTTTACGTCTCTGATCCCAGCAGGATACTATGCACTTGATTTCCTTTGCTGATATTATCCACAACCAAGAGTTTCTACGACCCAAATTCGAAGACTTGAATAAACAAATTTGTATCACATATAAAAGTCTATGATAATAGATAAATATGTCTCCCACAGATAAAACTACGATTTTTGTTCCGTCTTTTGATAAAATCAAGGTGAATAGGAACCAATCAATAACCCAAACTTATATTCCCGAAGAACAGCCTAGAATTATTGATCACCTCACAATAATCTAAATCGTATGGTAGGGAAAATAGATATTATGGAATCACAAACGATGAGACGAAGATGTTTGTGATTTCTTTTTATCTTGCCCTATTGGAGATATAATCTCAAGCCAATTATTCAATTGAATTCGTATGATCATAATGCTCAACTATAAGAGAAGTACTTTCGCATGTCTTCACAATCCCAATGAAGTCTTCAAGTCGTTAATCGACAGGGTCTCAAGAAGAAACCTACGACTAAAGGAGAATCGACTCTAGCAAAACCAACTAGTATCACACAGGAGGTGTGGGGATTAGTTTTTCCAGTTGCTAGACATCTCCTTTATATAGTTTTCAAATCAGGGTTTGTAATCTAAGTTACCTTGGTAACAAAGCATTAAATATTCATTGTTAGATGAAAAACCTAATTTATCCAAGCTAATATCTTTCAACCGTTAGATCAAAACTTAGCTTGTCACACACAAATGAAATGTATTTCATTTAGGTTTGAGTAACCATACCTAAACGTGTACATTTGGTTGGTTCACGAATAGTTAACCAATGGTTATCCATTTGAGCACTTTCATATCAACCATATTCATCTTTATCATAACTGGTTCAAATGACTCAGAAGAACTAGTTCAAGAGTTGTTCAATTGTAAGGAAATCCTATGTAACTACACAAGACACAATAGAAGTAAAATCTGTTTGATTCAGTTGAATCAATTCATGAACAATATAGCCACGGGTTGCAAAGATTGCATTCCTTATTGATTTATTTTTTAAGTTCATGAACAACCGATTTGAGAAATATAACCAGCTTGGGTACGCGTACTGGTATGCGTACTCTAGCTTTACCGGAATTGGGTTTGAAAACCCAGCAGAAAATTTCGGATGAAAAACTTTTGTGGGTATGCGTACCTAAGGTGACCAATTTGTAAGTTCGTAAACTCCAAACTCAGCATAATTTAACGGACGTGAACTTCCACCAGTACGCGTACCCAACCTGTCTCCTTCACCAATACCGCATGCACACATATGCATGCCCTTGGTTTTCGGTACATGGATTTATACACTAATGTGCGAACACACTATATATGCTTATATCCATAGGTGGTTACATAATCTCAACTCTACATTTTAATCATTGAAACATTCTTCTATAATGTTATAATAGTCGTAACACATAAAGAATCGACTATCGTCATCAAATCTATTTTCAAGATTAAAACGTCATCATGACTTTCGTCACGGGTAAATATGAAATGTGGTTAAAGTGAAAGCTTACCAACTTATATTTCGAGAAAATGATAGACGAGTAAACTCATCCCGAAATAGCAAATGTGTATGTATGAAAACTATCATACTTATATGACTGTTGTCTCAAGAGTATGAGAGACGGATAGTATTTTGAGTGCTAGATAAGTTCAAGTCTCCACATACCTTTTTGGTCGGATGAAGTTCCATAGGTTCCTTGAGTAATTCTTCGTCTTTATAAGATAATCACCATGGAGTCTGGAGCTCAACTATACCTAACTATCCTAGACCGAGACTTAGTCATAAGTAAACTAGAAATCAAGACATATAGTTTTGATCACTAATATTGACAAACATGCTTGAGATAGCAACGCATGCGTGTTCGTCCGAGCAATGCTCTAACAATATGTATCACTCCCCCTTAGTCAATACTTTTTTCTCAACACAAAAACCACTCCCCCTTACATAATGATCCGAAAACCATATGTATTTTTAGTGTGAACTACATATTAATTCTCCCCCTTTTTGTCAATAAAATTGGCAAAGGTACGAAAATGGGATCCTAATGAAATTTTAACGGAAACCCTTCAAGACCAAAGGAAAATGACATATCAACTTTGTTTTGATGCAATCATAAAGCCGAAGTTAAATGCATTCATCAAGGAGTTTATAAAGATACAAGATAACCCCTAAAAATTCCACAGCCGCACTCCCCACAAAGATATGGAAATTAAGCGCAAGTTCAAAAGAACTCTCCCCCATTTTATGTCATTCCCGAGAGAACAACAAGAGCGACCTTACTTTTTACGAGAAAATAAGGATTTTATTAGACACCAAAAACCATAAGAAATGATTTTCTATATCCAAAATTCTTAATTAAACTAACCACAAGAAATCACATGATTAATTTAATCGGAATACTCAATCCAATTAAACACAAAAGTGATCAATTTAATTGAACATGCTCGACATAAGAAAACTTACGGAGCTACGACTACGTTAACCATAAAAGAATTATTAACTCAATCGTTTTATACTCAACACAAGAAAAACTTATGAAGCATTGCAGTACACATAAGAAATGGATCAGGGAAAGATCAATATTGCGGCATAAACAAGGATTCATTCTATTTTCCATCACTATTTGCACAATGACATACAATTGACATAATCCTTGCAAACAAAAGTTTTTAACCTATCTTCCATCGATAAATTGACATAATAGGTTTAACTTTTGTTTGTCAAAATTTCATCGATCTTGTATCAATACTTGTATATCGACATATAAAAGAGATAACTTTTGACATCGTATGGGACTATAATAGTTCACGGACGCAAACACACATATCCCATAACATAATGAAATATATAAAACCATAAAGATAAATACTGCAAAAATCATCTTCTGAACAATTTTAGAGTTTTAAATAATAAAAATCTAAAAAACAAAGATAAAAAAATATTGGACATAGCTATGTGTAATCACAATAACGGCTATTCCAAACTCTAATTCTTCTTCTTAAAACACAAGAATAAAATTCTCATAAGAAGACTTCCTAGACAAAAATACATCTACTAGAAACCGATCACGAGCTAAAGTTCATGTTTGGAAGATTCACGGGTTTCGAGACCTTTAAGCTTGTGATTCATATTATCAACTGCGTCTTCGGAAAAGATATCCTCTTTGAGAAGTTCTTTAATATGTGACTTCATAAGACCAAGGTCAATAGTAACCTTTTTCAACTCAGTTCTAACCACATCCAGATCCTTCGTATTATCAACAAATTTCAGTTTTGCTTCCTCAAAATATATAAGAAAGTCATGAACCACTTCAACAGAAATCATATCCTCATTCTTAACATCTTGGTGTGAATTAGCATAATAGTATGAGGCATTAGGTACACCGTCTTCTACAAGTGTTCTTTTCTTCCTCCATTTTGATTCTAAACCAAAACCTTTCTAAAGAAATCCTTTTGCAAAATCGCCATTGCGAGATGAAGAAGATGACATTCTTGATAACCCAAAAATATCCCAGAGTATGCGTACGTAACTCAATAGGTTGGGTACTTAAAAGGTTTCTCAAGGAAGGAATTTTAGGGTTTCCTTAATTGACTCACGCCGGTCATGTGTGTAACCTCAATCTCGACCTAAAAGAAGAACAATATTCATACGCACATGAACTTGCTGAAAATATCTTGCAAAAAGAGGCAATCAGAATGACTCCAAAAATCTATGTCTTATAAGAGAAGCATTTTTAGAGTACATGGGTAGCACCTTGTTTAACCAAACAACAATAATAATAAATAAAAATACACAGCAAGTACAAATACTTGTGCATGCATTTTTTTCAAAGATACTCATGCTAAAGACGATAAGAAAATAACTTGAAAATCCGAAAAACACCATTGTCAACAAGTATACCTAAGCATATCTCTCAACCAGGATTTTTGTGTGAGGAATTCCAACCTTGTGATTAAGTAGAACAAGTATGAGCTTTTATCTCATTAAATGAATATTTCTTTTGGTTAAACCTCTTCCTTCTGTACTTTGGAGAAAGACTGTTATGATGTGAAAAATTATCATAAAATTTACTATCATCATAATATGACGCAAAACAAGGATTTTTACCTGAAGAATGTCGTCTGGATGAACTACACAGTTTGTCGATGATTTCCTTGTATCCCTCAATCATCAATTTTAGGTGGTCATCAATCTGCATTCTTCACTTGGTACATGATTCACATCATTATCTCTATTTTCAACAAGAGAGAGAACATGAGTTCTTCTTGGACAATATTTGTCAAAAGGTTTATTTTGATTTTGTGCATTTGAGGAACTCATGGAACTGACTTTCCTGGTAGGGAACACATGATGTTTGTTAAAACCAATTGGTTTTGACATACGGATGTCAGTTACACCTTTAAGAATTAAATCTAAGGTGTGTTAAAGTTGAAACAACGATTTGTTTTTCAACTTGGATTTCCTCTTTTGCACTGTATGACTTTTCGAATCACAAAAAAGACACTTTCTGATCACGGGAGTGATTAGAGATTTCAGACCTAATATTATCGTCTGAAGTTTTTTTTTCTTCCAACTGACTTTCCTGGTAGGGAACACAGGATGTGTGTTAAAACCAATTGGTTTTGATATACGGATGTCATTTACACCTTGAAGAATTAAATCTAAGGTGTGTTGAAGTTGAAACAACGATTTGTTTTTCAAATTGGATTTCCTCCTTTGCACTGTATGACTTTCGAATCACTAAAAAGACACACTTTCTGATCACGGGAGTGATTGGAGATTTCAAACCTAACATTATCCTCTGAAGATTTCTTTCTTCCAACTGATGTGTGAATCCCCTGTACATTAGTTTGAGTGGGAAGAGAATCTGGGATTACTTTTGAAAGTGGAACTCTTTCTTTTCTGAATATAAGTAGATGGTATAGTAGACTTTTCTGAACATCCTTGAATTGAGACTTTTCTGAACATCCTTTAATATCTAAAGCATCCTTTTAAAGTTTTACCTCAAGTAAGATACGAGTTGATCAAACTTCAGGATTTTCCTTATAAGAAGCTTTTTCACTGGAGCCACAGTCTTTTACTACACCCAGAAGAACATTGACATGTTTTTTTAACTGTTTGAATCTATCAGCTTGAATTCTAACAAGATTTAGAATTAGTTTACTCTCACCAGTTGTTTCCTCTTGAGCAACAAAGTTATATTCATCAGGATAACACATGTCCGTGTTAGTATGTTTCATTTGAACTCTAGGTTCGTCTATAATAGAGATTGAGGGATCTTTCTCTTTAGTAGACCTATTAGAAACACAATCTTTATTTCTAGTGATGCGTTTATCAGAGATAGTACCTCTGTCCATAGAGTCATATCGCTAAAAACTCATACTTTTGAGATCTTAAACGTATTTGCCTGCTCTGATACCAATGAAAAAGCGGGGGTCTAACAACCTCACCCAATATTTCGATTAGCAATTTATATGGACTAACTCTAATATAATTTTAAGAGAATCAACTAGACAGTCAGACTCAATCTTAATAAAAAAGTATATCAAGGAGTTAATATATATATCTCTCGATTTTATCTATACTCAAGCAAATAAAAACCTATGAGTCTTTATCAAATACAAGAGATATAAACTTGGATGGTATCCAAAACCAATATCCAAGGATCAATCAATTTCCAATCAACAACCAAAGGTTGGATTTCATAATTGATCGATACAACGCACAACCTGTGATATTTCAATTATATAAAAAAATATAACGCGGAATAGAAATAACACAGACACGAGAAATTTTGTTAACGAGGAACTTCAAATGCAGAAAAATCTCGGGACCTAGTCCAGATTGAATACCACACTGTATTAAGCCGCTACATACAGTAGCCTACTACAAACTAACTTCGGTCTGGACTGTAGTTGAACCCTAATCAATATCACACTGATTCAATGTACAGTTGCGCTCCTTACATCTTTGATCCCAGCAGGATACTATGCACTTGATTTCTATAGCTGATCTCACCCACAACCAAGAGTTGCTATGACCCAAAGGCGAAGACTTGAATAAACAAATCTGTATCATACTGAAAAGTCTACGATAATAGATAAATCTGTCTCCCACAGATAAACCTACGAGTTTTATTCCGTCTTTTGATAAAATCAAGGTGAATATGAGCCAATCAATAACCCGAACTTATATTCCCGAAGAATAGCCTAGAATTATTGATCACCTCACAATAATCTAAATCGTATGGTAGCAGAACTAGATATTGCGGAATCACAAACGATGAGACGAAGATGTTTGTAATTTCTTCTTATCTTTCCCTATCAGAGATATAATCTCAAGCCAATTATTCAATTGAACTCGTATGATAGAAAATGGCAAGATTATATTGCTCAACTACAAGAGAAGTAGTTTCGTATGGCTTTACAATCCCAATGAAGTCTTCAAGTCGCTAACCGACAGGGTCTCAAGAAGAAACCTACGGTTAAAGGAGAATCGACTTTAGAAAAACCAACTAGTATCACAAAGGAGGTGTGGGGATTAGTTTTTTCAGTTGCTAGACGTATCCTTTATATAGTTTTCAATCTAAGTTACCTTAGTAACAAAGCATTCAATATTCACGTTTAGATGAAAAACCTGATTTAACCAAGCTAATATCTTTCAATAGTTAGATCGAAACTTAGCATGTCACACACAAATGAAATGTATTTCATTTAGGTTTGAGTAACCGTACCTAAACGTGTATATTTAGTTGGTTAACGAATATTTAACCAATGGTTAGCCATATGAGCAATTTGATGATCAACCATATTCATCTTCTTCATAACTAGTTCAAATGACTCATAAGAACTAGTTCAAGAGTTGTTCAATTGCTTAGATTTTTATACATAGACACAATTGAAACAAAATCGGTATGATTCACTTGAATCAATTCATGAACAATATAGCCATGGCTTGTAAAGATTGCATTCCTTATTGATTTATTGTTTAAGTTCATGAGATAACCAATTTGAGAAATAACCAGCTTAGGTACGCGTATGGGTACGTGTACTATAGCTTTACAGGAATTGGGTTTGAAAACCCAGCAGAAATTTTCGGATGAAAACTTCGGTGGGTACGCGTACCTAAGTTGACTAGTTTTTAAGTTCGTAAACTCCAAACTCGGCAGAACTTCACGGACGTGAACTTTCGCCAGTACGCGTACCCAACCTGTCTCCTTCACCAATACCGCATGCACACATATGCACGCACTTGGTTTCCGGTACATGGATTTATACATTAATACGCGAACACACTATATATGCTTATATCCATGGATTTATACATCTGGTTACGTAATCTCAACTCTACATTTCAATCATTGAAACATTCTTCTATAATGTTATAATAGTCGTTAGACATAAAGAATCGGCTATCGTCATCAAAACTATTTTCAAGATTGAAACGTCATCATGACTTTCGTCACGGATAAAGATGAAAGGTGGTTAAAGCGAAAGCTTACCAACACATATTTCGAGAAAAATATAGGCGAGTAAACTCGGCTCGAAATAGCAAATGTGTATGTATGAAAACTAGCATACTTATACGAATGTTGTCTCAAGAGTAGGAGATAGATAGACTTTTGAGTGCTAGATAAGTTCAAGTCTCCATATACCTTTTTGGTCAGATGAAGTTCTACCGGTTCCTTGAGTAGTTCTTCGTCTTCATAAGATAATCACCATGGAGTCTGGAGCTCAACTATACTTAACTATCCTAGACCGAGACTTAGTCATAAGTAAACTAGAAATCAAGATGTATAGTTTTGATCACCAATATTGACAAACATGCTTGAGATAGCAATTCATGCGAGTTCGACCGAGCAATGCTCCAACATGTATTTATAGTTTTGTCACAAAAACTGACAAATAGGGAGATCGTTAGAGCACTGCTCGGTCGAACTCGCAAGCGTTGCTATCTCAAGCTTGTTTGTCAATGTTAGTGATCAAAACTTTAAGTCTTGATTTCTAGTCTACTTATAGTAATGTCTCGGACTAGGATAAATTATGTAGTTGAGCATTAGACTTTACGGCGTTCATCAATTGAAGACGAAGAACTACTAAGGAGAGCTTGTGGAACTTCATCAAAAAAATGTATGTGGAGACTAAAACTCATCTATCACTTGGAAAGTCTATTTCTACTCTATCTCCTATATTAAGACAAAAGTCGTATTATGATTGTTTAACTCGCTTATATATTTCTCGAAATATGCATTGATAAGCTTTCACTTCAACCAAGTTCATCTTATATTCTTGACGAAAGTCAAAGATGATCATGTAAAAATCGCCGAGAAACATCTTACATGGTTTGTGTGATACAATCATTTGGTGTAGACTTGGAATGTTTCGTTATGATTATTTCAATAACTTGAAAATTGCTTTGATGCTAATAGTGTGTGAAAATGGCTATTGTCATCCTCTAAGAATGTTTCAATGATTGAAATAGAGTTTAGAACACTTAACCAACATTGGATTATAAACATGTTGTGCACTCTTGCATATGTGTGATCCATGTCAGGGAACCATAGTATGCATACCTGTGTGCGTACATGTTGGTTTGAGAAGTCCGGGAACTTAAGTACGCGTACCTGTACGCATACTGGCGAAAACCAAACTTGATCCGGCTACTTCAAGTATGTGTACCCGTTTGCATACTTGAATGGTTAATGTTCTAAAATCGGTTCTAATATGAACAAATACATTTATATAATAAGGAATGCATTTTTTGTAAACCGTGGCTATAATGTTCATGAATTTATTCGAGTGAATCAAACTGATTTTGCTTCAATTGTGTTCTTGTATACTTCTATGAGAATATAGCAATTTAACAACTCTTTAACTAGTTTCATTTGAGTCATTTGAACTAGTTATAGTTAAGATGAATAAGGTTGATATGAGAGTGTTCATATGTCTAACCTCAGTTAACTACTATTGAGCCAACATGGTGTACACATTTAGGTACGATTACATAAACCTAAATGAGGGTACATTTTATTTGTGTATAACAAGCTAAGTTCGATCTAACGGTTGAAAGATATTAGCTTGTATCTAATAAGGTTTTCATCTAACGGTGAATATTGAATGCTTTGTTACCAAGGTAACTTAGATTGCAAACCTTGATTTTAAAACTATATAAAGGAGAACTTTAGCGACTGGGAGGCCTAATCCTCACACCTCCTGTGTGATACTAGTTGCAACTAGAGTCGATTCTCCTTTAACCTTAGGTTTTTCACAAAACCCTGTAGGTTAACGACTTGAATACTTCATTGGGATTGTGAAGCCAGGCCTAACTATTTTCTTTGTAGTTGTGTGTTCTGATCTTGCCATGTTCTATCTTATTGAGTACTATCTTCTCTAAGATTTGCTCGAGATTGATTCTCCGATAGGCAAGATAAATAGTAGTCACAAACATATTCTTCTCATCGTTTGTGGTTCCACAATATCTTGTTTCGCTAACATACGATTAAGATTACTATGAGGTGATTGATAATACTAGACTGTTCTTCAGGAATATAAGTCCGGGTAATCAATTGGTTCTTGTGCACCTTGATTTATCAAAAAAAGGAACAAAACTCGTAGGAATATCTGTAGGAGACAGATTTATCTATTCCAATAGACTTTTCTGTGTGAGACAGATTTGTTTATCAAGTCTTCAACTTTTGGTCGTAGCAACTCTTAGTTTTGGGTGAGTTAAACTAAGGGAATCAAGTGCGTAGTATCCTGATGGGATCAGAGGCGTAAGGAGCACGACCGTAACTTGGATCAGTGTGAGATTGATTAAGGTTCAACTACATTCCAGTCCGAAGTTCATTGGTAGTAGGCTAGTGTCTATAGCAGCTTAATACGGTGTGGTGTTCAATCTGGACAAGGTCCCGGGGTTTTTCTACATTTGCAGTTTCCTCGTTAACAAAACTTTTGGTGTCTGTGTTATTTATTTTCCGCATTATATTTTTTTTATATAATAGAAATATCACAGGTTGTGCGTTGAATCGATCAATTGGGAAATCCAACCTTTGGTTGTTAATTGAAATTGATTGATCCTTGAACATTGGTCTTTGGTACCACTCAAGTTATTTCTCTTATATTTAATCGGGCTCGCAAATTCTTATTTGCTGATTACGGATTGAATTAAGAGATAGAGATATAAAACTTTTTGATATACTTTTCTGTAGATTGTGTCTGATTGTCTAGTTGATTCTCTTGAAAGTATATTGGAGTTTGTCTATTCAGATTTCCAAACGAAATATTGGGTGTGGTTGTTGTACCCCTGCTTTTTCACTTACTTTTTTTTTATGTATAAAGTTATTACGGTATTTTGTTTTCATTATGACCTAGAACACCTACATAATCCTACCATTGTATCACGTTTTTTTTTCCTTTCATGCTCACATATTTTCAACTCGTCTACCCATGAACCCATTGTCAAAACCCGATCAACTAGTTGGGCAAAGCAAACTTCATTATCTTAGGCATGTTTTTTTAAGCAATCAAAAATAGACTAAGAGAGCAACAAAAGTCTAAACACTTAAGTAAAAAAGAGTCATTTACATTGTAAAAGGTTTTAAAACATGACAGTAAAATATTATTACTAGAGTAGTGGGAGGTGAATATATGGTAACACAAGGGTGCTTATGAACTTGGTATTCATTTTAGATTCTATGCTCATGTTCCTGTTTTCAAGGAAACAAAAAGAATATATGGTAACACAAGGGTGCTTATGCCTCGGATTTTGTGCAACAATGAATGCAATTTACAATTAATGCACGTGCAAGCAGGTTTCACTAACTCTTGGGTAGGCTTGGATTACCTTAGCAGAATATACCTCAGACGTAGTCGAAACTAGTCTTCTTTGATACTGGGCTAAGGCTTGTGGTGGTTCAGCTGATAACGCCCAGTGGGTTCAGCTTACTAGCCACAGATTTTCCTAAAATCGGACTCGGACGATGCAAAATGAAAATGCAAGGTGCAGATGGGTGCGTGCACGTGTGTGTGTGAAAATACCGATATGTGTCAATTAAAACCCTAAAATCCCAATTATTTTTCGAGTTAGATTCGCAAATCCCCAGTGAAGTCGCCACTGTAGATACCGTCAAAATCGATTAAGATATCTTGATTTCCTAAACGGGAATCACACGTGAAAATTTATTATTAAGGGAAGTCGCCACCCAACTTAGGGAGTTGGGACCCAAAATAGCACTGGTCCAAAAACAGAGAAAAGTACGGGAATCAAGATACGGGTTAGGAAGGTGTGAGGCACCTAGCCCGTCTAATCCAAAGATTGGCCTCTACTTTATATTTGGGATACTAGGGATTTTGACCGTTAAGACAAATATATATATGATAATGAATCCACAAATATAAAACACCAAAAAAATATTAGATGCACGAATTCGCGCTTTATCCAACAATGCAAACCTGCTCTCAAAACAAAAATCAATTATTATTATTATTGCTAAGTAATCACTAAATATTACTATTATTATTGAAAATCAAATCCATTATAAATATTATTATTATTATTGAAAATCAATTATCAAGCAGTTCACTTATAATGAATCATGGTCGAAAATAGACAATAGAATATTATAAATTTATAATGGAAAGCCCTAACTTATATTTATCACCAACTTCCAAACACCAAACAAGTCTCCAACTGATGATAACTTACTGCTCTTGAACATTCATTAATTTAGCACGTCAAACATTTTAATCAAGCATCACAATATGTTCGCAACTTAACTAAATTTTTTACTCAATCAACTTCCTATTATTCAAATAAAACATCAAACAGTTGCATCATGCATGCGACTAAAATTAAAGATGGATAAGAAAAGAAAAGGAAGCAAACCACACGGTACCAAACAAGAATATGAACAACTTTTTATCATGTGCCAAACGGATTTTGTTGCCGACTAGTTTTGGATATAACCACTTCAAAAAATAGAGAAGAGTAAACCTGTATTGGCTGCCAAATATTCTTGATGTTACTTTAGATTATGAACCAACAATCGTACTGCCGCCGCAAAATCGTATCCTAACACCGATCAAATGCCCAACTCCGGATTTCTTATAAAAAAAATTTCTAGAATTTTTTCTCAAATTTTCTCCTAATGTTTTCTACTAAAATTTTCTCTCTACGGATTTCTATCGAAATTCCTCCCTCTTCTCAAAGAATTAGCTAGCTATTTATAACTATTTTCCATCTATTCAAACCCTTGTATCAAATGCCTTAGATCAAGCGGTTCAAATTAAAAACCTAAATATTATTATCCATTTTTAAAAATATGAATCTTATATTATTAAAATTATCCGATATTATTACCAAATTCCAAACGATTTCATTTCAACCAAAAATTTTCGGGTCGAAGGAAAGACTTGGGAACAAAGTTAAAAATTATGTCGACATTTTCTCCTCATTTATTTGGTGGTCGACCAACTTAATTTTGGTGCATAGGAAATGGACGGGACTTTGGGCACTAACGGGTATACTGTTCGGGTGGACTTAGTGGACACTTTTTTAAAATGGACAGAACTTGGTGGGTTTTTGGTGGGTTTGGAGATGGGAGAGTAGGTTAATTAGTGGATATGGAAAACGGACTCACTAATTAATTAGCTAACTTGGTGATCGGTAAAATGTGTAGGCTACTCGAAATGACGACAAAGTGACTTAATGCAGGCTTGACCTCATTTTTTTTTCTTCCCTTTTGGATACGATTTCGCGGCGAACTTTAGTGACCGTGCAAAATTGGGGTGTTTACAGTAAATCGGGAATATTTCGGATTGATTATTTCAATAACTTGAAAATCGCTTTGATGTTAATAGTTCGTGAAAACAACTATTGTCATTCTCTAAGAAAGTTTCAATGATTGAAATAGAGTTTAGAACAATTGGATTTGAACATAGTATGCGTGCTTGCATATATATAATCCATGTTCGGGAACTATAGTATGTGTAGTGACCCTCAAGCTCGTCAACGCTATTAGACTGGTCAAGTGACGAATTAGACGATAATAACTCGATTAGTTTAACACGGGCATTAATTAATAGAAATTATTCTAACAACGATCTAGATACGAAACTAGTATCGTTAGATAGATCTCGAAAAGTTACGTGGAATAGACTACTCGAACGTGTCATTCGGGTATCAGACGAAGAAGATATTATCAGAATTATTTAAAGAGAAACGTTAACCGCTGGGATGCCCTTATCAATTTTTGGGTGCCTTTAGAAATCCTGGTCGACCTTATCAACCCAACCGAGAGGATAAACTCTCATTTCTATTCTTTCTTCTTCTTTATTCTTCTTCCTCTTTCTCTTTCTTTCTTCCCTGTAGTGGTTCTGACATCGGGAGAAGATAATTCATATCAAGTAACGACTGTTACTGGTGGCAGTTGAGGATGGTTGAATTGGTAGTGCTGATGAGGATTGTGTTAGATATGAGTGTGTATTGTGATGATATTAAGTTGGTTATGGTGCTTTGACTATTGCAGTTGGTGTTGTAGCAGCGATGGTGAAAATCCAGTAATTGTGAGTATATGCTGAGTGTTGCTCAGCTGGGAAGTGTTGTTGAGTTGGGATTCAGTTAAATGGGGTAGATAAATGAACTGTTGGTAATAACTGAATGCATAAGGATTCTTGTTGGATGTGATATTACGTAACTGAAGTATTGGAATGATGGATTAGATGTTTGTATGGAGTTGAACCTTTTTTGTAAAAGCTGCAATGGCACGTAGGCATAACTTTTTTATTATAATTGTATTGAGTTTGTTAGTATAATTGTAATGTTTGCATCACTCTAGTCTTACCAGGTTATGTGTTGCACTTTGTTTATGCATTAGTGTCCTTTGGCATGCGCAATGGCTCTGGCCTGTGCAAGAGTTTTGGCTTTGTGCCATTCAGCCTAGTCATGTATCTGACTCTAGCTGACTTAGTCCATCTGACTGAGTCGGATCAGTTTGACTCAATGAGTCACTAGACCCGAGTCAATGACCAATTGACTCGTTTGACCTTGGACTTTGACTTTGACCTGACTTTGGACGTTGACCGTTATTGACTACATTGACCGTTAGTGACTGTTAATTGAATCTAGTGGACCAGACTTTTTGTAATGGTCTTGTTTAGCGGACTTGGGCTTATGAATAGTTATCTTTTATGGTTGAATTAGACCCTTATGGTCTGAATTAGACTTTGACTTCTTCTACAAAGTTGTAGATATTCAATTGGCTTAGCTAATGGACTATAGAACCAACCTAATACAATTAGTAAACCTTAGCTTTTCTAAAGATAGAGAATGAAAGGATGTAAAGTCATAAATGGACTTAGAATCATTAGTTATACTTGTATGATTCTTGTATGAGCCATTTTGGCTAGATTCTTAGACTTCTTGTGTGGTTAACAATTAGATTTTATTAACAACGATCCATTCAAAGGATGAACCAGTATATCATGGATCTCGAGGTAGGCGTGGCTTGTCATCAAAAGAGGTGGGAATCGATAACGAACTCTCTTGTATTCATTATTGTTTTACAAATCAATATTTGTGTTGTGAAATTCATGCATATTTTTGTGTGATATGTGTGGTATGAGATGTGTGTCGAGACAATATTAGTATTCTATGGCTAGGGCGATACACCGCAATATTACATGGCTAGGGCGATACACCACAATATTATTCTTCCTTTATATATATTCAGTATTCAATGGCTAGGGCGATACACCGCAATATTATTATGGCTAGGGCGATCCACCACAATGTTATTCTTCCCTTATGTGCGGCAACACACATCTCATACATGGATGTTTACTGTATTTATGAATGTCTTTGAAGAAGTTTCTACGTTACTTTTTATTGTCTTTCCTTATATTACTTAATTTCGATAAAACCTGCATTGTCTTCGAATCATATTAATGATTACTTGAAAGCTAGTTGTTATTTCTACTGGGCACCCCTTTTAGGGATGATGTGCTCATGATCGCTGTCGTATGCGTCAAAAATAAATTACACTTTCTCACTACTCAAAATATAAAATATAGCAAGGGCAAGAAAGGATTGTTCCCACAGAGAGGTCCAGGTTTTCAAGTTGTTTCGGTTTCCTATATAAAACACCGGGGGTTTTCTGATTTTTATAAACTAAAAGTAAAATAAAAACAAACAAACAATAAAGAACGCAAATTAATAAGATAAAAATATTGGATAAAGGTTTCATCTTCAATTGTAAACAAGTATTGAATGTATGACTAGAATTCTTATTTAATCTCGCTATCATCAAAAGCCCTAGGATACCTTATTGCAATAATACTCCGTAAATTTCCTAAATTTATCAACACACACGTTAGAGTTGCGTATGTGAATTCTACCTAAAGAATAACCTAACGCCTTGCGCTAATTAAGTTCAAATCCTAGGAGAATTAATTTTCATAAATAGGCTAATCAATGCAATTATCATACATTGCGCATGACAATTCGGACAAAGGTCAAATTCTACATATGATTACGAGAGTGTATCACCACAAACTGTAATTATATCATGCTACTCATATTCAAGGTTATCGCTTAATGAAAACCCTAAAATAGCTATAGATATAGATGTATGTTCAATCAATTCTAGACTCAACTAAACAAACATTCAATCATATTGCACATCAATTATGCAATTATTATAATCAGTAGAAAGTGAACGATGGTTTTGAGAGAAAACTAACTCATAAAGATCAAAACTTATTTTCAAAATCCAACTACATCTTTAACCAATAATAAAAACTTAGTTACTCATGTCATAGGAGTTCATAACAAGAAGGAAGAGAAAACCTATCATGTTTCTAAACCCTAGAACAAAAGTAGAAGCCTCTCCCTAATGGAGATATCTAGGTTTAGAGAAGACTTTTCTATTTATATGCTTTTCTCCCAAAAGGATACTTTCCCAAAATTAGGTTAAGTCTTCATAATATTCAAGTCCACGTCCATCTACTAGTCCACCAAGCCCATGTTTGAGAAATATGTCTCTGGAATTTTTGGGTCCAAAACTTATCGCTGATTGCTGACGTCATCGCCGGTTTCCGGTCGCCGGAGTTTGTCACCGGAAAACTACCTCCGGCCACTGAGCCATTAGAAACTGTCACCAGGCAAATATGTACTTCCAGCAACTCATCTCGCCTTCTTTGCAGTTCAAACATTCACAAAAAATCATCTAACCCAACTTCTCATTTCTTGAGAAAACGTACCCAAAAGCGTGCCATGTAGCTCATATATCCGGCCGCCAACTCTTGTATCCAACACATACCCCCTTCGCGATTCACTTAAACATTACGATTCACACTTTAACTTCCGAAATCCGGCAACCGGAACTAGTAGCACCAGTGCACCAATTCTACTCACTTTTCGCACAGCCTCCGCACTCTTGTTGCAACATTCTTTCACAGCTCAGGTAATTCCATTGCCACAAACATCAAGCCATGGCACATCAAACTGAGCATACCCTGTATTCCAAGCCTAGCATACTCAAACTGCTCATCTACTTACAATTTCACCAGCAGCATCCACCACTAGGCCTTGGCAAACCACAAGACCCATTAATTTCAGGACACATTAATCTCTATAGCATCTCAAGGCTCAACTCCATTGTTTGTAGCTTCCAACTACAACTGCTCTGCAAAACCGTTCACAAACTGCCCATTATAGCTCCTGGCATTCCTCTATTCATACCCATTGGCCTCAATTCCCTGTAATTCTTTTCTAACATTACTGCATAATAGCACCAGCACCTGTAGTTCAAACCCAGTACCTTCTATATCATTCATGCCACCTGCATCTCAGTTTCACACTCCAACAGCTGACCTGATCTTGTAAAGCACCACCATATTCAACTGCAAACTTGAGCCGCTTATGTCTCAATCCAAACCTCAGTTCTATGGCCATCATCTTCGGATACGAACATCAGTGACAGATCTTCTGCTTCCCTGTAGCTCATACCCAATACAGACAGCTTCTTTGTTAACATAGGACTACCATATCCAAGATGCCAAGACAAATCTGCACATCACATACCAACACCAAGTGCATGTTCTTCTCCATTAACTCCATTTCAAATACCAGCCAACAAAGTTATTATTCCATTCCATCGCAGCGACGTACTCTCACTCCATTTCGACTGCAATATCAGCTGTAACTGCACTTCATTCCCGCAGTATCACTAGTGCCAACTGCTCATCACTGCTATTGGCACCAATTTAGTCTGCGCACAACACAACAACTGCAACAAGGCCATCAATGCTACCACCATTCCGCAGCTATACACATAATCTCCATTGCAGTTCAAGTTCACTTGCATTTAACTTTCCTTCAACATCCTCCTTCCAACCCCTTTCTGCACCATTGATTTGCATGTAGCTCCAAAATCTCCAAAACTGACAGCAACCACTAGTTCCATGGCAGGCATCACAGCATCAGCTGAACCTTCAGTTCCCTTGTTCTTTTCTACCCTCAAATATAAACTACAGCTCCCAACTTTTCCAACACCACCAGTTCCTCTCGGACATAAAATTCAATCTCAGTTGCAACCTGCTTTATCCCAGCATTGCAGTTCAGAACCAGTACCAAATCTATCAGAACCAGCCACAACTCCCTGCAATTTAACTTATCTTCCTTCATACAAGCTCACACAAACTCAGCATCATTGCTTCAGAATTCCATCTCAGGATGCCACCAACACTTGCTCTTGTAGCTTCATGATAAACCAAACCCATATCAGCAACCTCAAATTACCACCAGAACCCATGAATATCAACCATACCAAAATCCAGTTCAAACCCTCAATTCACTGAAGCTTCCTCAAACCTTAGCTTCTATTTTATAGGGATTCTTCTCTTCTTCTCGATCCATAGCAACATCAGTTTCAATTCAACCGTTAACAACATTTTAATTCCTCCAGCTATAATTTCATGTATCCTCCTGGTTCACCACCACCTTGTCCACCACAGCATCAGAACTCGGCCATTACTCCACCTACAAGTGTCTATTTCATTTGTTTGCTATCTTCCAATCTCGAACTATTTTCTCCTCTGCCCCTGAATTTCATCAACATCAGCAGAACAACATTTGGGTGCAAAATGAATGAGAAAATGATTTCTCGATTTCAGGGTTTGGTGTAATAACTGAGACGGCTATCAACACCCATGGGTGTTTTTAGAAATTCTTCTTAAACTCCAACTGATTATCCATTATCCTCGACTGGGATCCGGATAGCACTTGCAATGAACTGACGCTTTTGACCCTTCTTGCTCAAAACAGACGATTTCTCTTCTTTTGTTCCATAAGACTCCAAAGCACCTAAAAACTTAAACTCACACATAAGATACATAATTCACACGAAAACTCGCAAATAAAGCATAAATACTAGATATAAAATTAGGTATTTTAGACACCTATCAAATTCCCCCACACTTTGACTTTGCTAGTCCTCGAGCAAATCAAACAAAATAAATTTAAAACATACATACAACTCCATGTCGTCGAGGCTACGGTTACTCTTAGCATAAATAACAAGCATTTGAACCCTAGGTGTCCCTAGTAGACGATTTATAGTCTCGTGATGGTTTACAAGAGGTCTACCTATAAAACCTATATTTCCAACTCCAACTACCTGTGACAAATCTATGAACGAATCCAAAATGTCTATTGGAGGAGGTACCCTGATGTGAATCCAAATTAATATATAAATAAATTAAGCTCTACTCAGAAAGTTGAACAAACCACAATACTCGGAATCTGACTAACCACAATCACAATGAAAATATTAAGAAGATGGATATAGAGGTATATCTTTGCGAATGTTAACAATTGATCGGTGTTTCCCATATCTGTCTGAAGGTCACTGCCAAGATGAACCTATGCATCTTATTGGATTGAGCTACTGTTCTGAATTCTAGTGTCAACACGCTGGCATATACAAGGGAATCAGCGATCAACAATCTTAATTCTACATCAACTCAACTGGCATATACAAGGGAACCAGGAGTCGACTTTATTACACAATAATAATCTATATTTATTTATTTTAGAAACTTGACAACATGATTGGATCTTTTGGATCCAAGCGCATGATTCTTGTCAGCAGATTACATGATAGTTCCCTTGGATCCTGCATTCTACGCTTGTTTAGGCGACGGAGACATGGAGAACACACACATATTTCTATTCAAGTGTCATTTTTATTTTAATTGGTCTAATTGGTCGGTCTTTTTTTTTTAGCAACTCAATCACTCTGTTTCATCCTAGCAGTAATAACAATTCGATGTTTAGTGACCCATCAAATCACTTAGATAACAATAGATAAATATGGAAAAATAAAAATAGAACGTGATATGGTGACATTCTGAGATATGGTAACAACTATCATATAATTTCTAACACTTGAATAATTTTGTCCTTTTAGTTAATGGGTTTCTCAACTCCTCCAGTCAATATGGTTCCATCCATTTAGATTGATAGTGTCATCCTAAAGGCACATATTTATAGGTTTCGGAGTGTATAAAGCAAAAAAAAATTCTTTTTCTATTTTTTTTATGAACACAAGGGAAAACTAACAAGGCTAAAAACTCTATATGAGAACACTCCCCCACACTCAAACTTTACATTGTCCTCAATGTAAAATTTAGTCATTCAAATTAAAGTTCAAGATGGGAAGTTCATAACATGATATATATACACAATAAGAAAATAAAATGCATAATAAAAACTCATTACTCCAACTCATAGCTATTTCGGAACAATAGAGGATAAACACTAAACAAGCTATTTAGTTGGCATTTAATCCCAACTCAGCCAATATATACACCTCATCGTTAAGAAAAAATTCCATCTACTTAGAAAGGCTAGTGTTTATTCTAAATTGTTCAAAAATCTCTAAAAGTTGGGAGTTTTGATATGCAAATATCCAAAATAAGAAAATAAAAATAAAAGACTTGAAAAATAAAAAGATAGAGATAGATACACAAAACCAGTGGGTTGCCTCCCATTTAGCGCTTGGCTTAAAGTTGTCAGCCCGACTCGCAAGATGAATTCTCCATACACCAATAATCGGAAAAGTTGGGGATCCACCCATAGCACCTGTTTTGAAAACACTATCTTCACACAAATATTAGTACAAGAAAACATAATTGAAGCTATTAACCGATAAGAGTTTCCCCCATACTTATTCTTGTCCACACTTGGAAGTGCATAAAGAATATAGAAGTCGGGTACTTCCACGGTGTCTTGTTCACAAACTTGCATAGTATGAGAATCAAGTATCTCTAATGACGGATATCGAGAAACAAAATCATTCAATAATATTTTTGAAGCACATACATTCAAACCAATAAGAGGTAAAGGAGAAGAATCAATATGCAAAGGGTTAGACAAACCTTGTACAATCTCTTTTATTACGGAATCCTCTTCATCCTTGAAAAACTCAAGTGAATTATTCACCTCTTGTATATCATGGTCCTCTATCAAACCTTGCAACCATTCTTCGTTCGTTTCCGCCTTAACCAAAATCTCGGCATCGACATCATCATTACAATCATATGCAAGCTCAATTGTGTCTTCCACAATATTGTTCATAACGGTCACATTCTCAACATACTCCTATTTTTTTTAAGGAACATACTCCACTGCGGATCCAAGTCTCACCATAAGGAACTTTTTTAGAAAACTCATTGCATCATCCTCAAGCTCTACCTTTTGAATATATTCTTGATCGTTATAAAGATCAATGCTTGAGTAATCTACACTAGTATCATCATATTCCTTTTCAACTTCACCTTGATTGCAAAAAGACTCCATTGTACACTCTTCGGGGATGTCACCATAAATTGGTTCAAACGATGTATTTTCATAGTCATCGTCACTATCATGGTTAACATAAGATTGGCTACCACTTCCCAAAGATTGGTCTTTCGCAGAATTTTGCATGTCCTCCTTGTATTCTTCAATGCCTTATCTTAAATTGGAAACACTTTTTTGAAGTTCTTGGAGTGATCCATCCAAATTTTGAAAATAGCATTCTGATAAGTGCATATTTCACATATATTTGGTGTTAATTCCATGCTAGTATTTGATGGTTTTCTTGCAGATTATTGTGTGTTACGCGTGTTTTCTCTTATTTGTGTGTTAGAAGGTGAATAATCCAAAAAGAAGTGAATTCGAGCTTAGTTGTGCAGTGAAAGAAGCTAGCTAAGAGTGAGGAAGAGCCAAAGACCAATTGTAACTCGTTCAAATACAAGATTTCTACTTTTCATGGGGTAGAGGACGAGAAGGCGAAGCCAACGGCGAAAGAACGGAGTCATTCGGAGTTCGTATGAATAAGTTATGGGCAAAACAAGGAAAGGGGCAAAATGGTCATTTTACAAGGGAAGTGCTATTGGCACCCTCACCTTGGATAAGGGGCATCCTAAGTAGACACCTGCTATTCGCACTCCCGGTTTGGATAGGGGGACACCACCATCTTCACGGTTTCAAAACAAAAAATTTGGCGGGAAATTTTTTGTTCACCTGGGTAAATTTCTGGGAAGAATTTGGACGTGATTTTTTGTGATTTAATGGCTGGAGTTGATTGATATCAACCTGTTTTGACTAAACAGGGATGGTAATGAGTTTGGTTTAATCAAACATGAGCTATATAACTCACGGGTGGAGCTTGAAATTGCCGGAAATGGTGATGCTTAATCTTGGCAGTGATCACGGGTGACTAATCTTAATGGTGTGTTGTTTCTGTTTGCTGTTGGAAGTGGTACTCGAGCTGCTGCACCGGTGACTGAGTGAAGACATAGGAGGCAAAGATAGCTCGGGCTTGGCAGTAGCATGAAGTCGATGTGATGAGCATGGCAGACATGGAGCTTGGTTGCTGCCATTGGTGATAACGAGAGCTTGGAAGTGACCGTGGTGATGAGTTAATTGCTTTGGCTGATGAGACTGCATGCATGCCAGGGAAAGAACGGGAATGGAGTTGTCCAGAGAAGAAGAGCTCGAGCTTGATAAAACAAAGAAGAGTTGGCTCATGTGAAGAGTTGGTTCACGCCAACTTTGATAAGTTCATCCGTAACGGATCGAGCTGTTGGAAATGAACGTGAAGAATGCCAACATGGAGCTCGGTGATGGCTGAGGAATGATGAGAACATGGTTCTCAGTTTGCTGTTGGAGCACGGATTGATGAGTTGCTGCACTGGGACTGTTAGCAGTGATCGTGATGATAGAGAGTTGATGGAGCTCGAGCTCAAGGAAGCTCAAGGAAGTTCAGGGGGACGAGATGGACGGCTCGAGCAAGTTCAGGGAAGCCCCGGCTATTGGAGTAACGTAGATGAATATACATGGCATGCATGCATGGCTGTTGGTGCTCGAAGAACATGGACAGCGAGGAGAACATGTGATGAAGTGAGCTTCCATGATTGAGAGAAGTTCGAGCTGGAAAGAAAGAAAAGAAAGAACGTGAAGATGATGATGACAGTGACCGAGCAGTATGGGGAGTTGTTGGAACTCACATGAAGAATGTGCTAGGAGATGATGACGTTCGGTGGCAAGTATGAAGCTGGAAAGTGTTGTTGCTCGGCTGGGACAATGGGCAGCAGCATGGAGGCATGAGGCAAAGAGACAAAGCGTGGAGAAGAGACAGCAAGACATGGGAAGATAGCACCCAAGTACCACATGCGCACGAGGTTAAAGTGTCCAGCACTTGCATCAGATGGATAACAGGGATGCACATATCAGTTTTGTCGGGTATTATACCCTATAAATAGCATTTGAACTCTTCTCCCAAGGGAATCCGATATCACACACATCCCACATCCCACATCCCACATCTCTCTTCCCACACCCCTTCTACATACTCTTCTTAAATTCCTTTTTCTTTGTTTATTGGTTAGTATTTTTAATTATGAGTAGCTAAATTTCTATCTAGGATTAGGGAGGAAATCCTACTATGTGTGCTAAAATATTTTAACTATTTTCTATAATAACTCTCTTGGTCCTTATTCTTGATTCGTAACGGTAATAATTTTCTTCATGTGTCCTATGATGCTTGATAATTAATTTATATATTCTATGTTAGAAACTAGCATTTTATAGTGAAGAAGATTAGTAATTTTTTGAGAAAAATAATTGCTTGAAAAGATTTATTTTCCGAGACGTATTATTTGTCCTAAATCGTCTTGAGTAATTTTTGGAGAGTGTTATAGGGAATAGTTATAATCATTTGGCATGTGTAGTAGTGATGGAATCTTGACATCCTAGACTCTTTTAATTGAACACAAAAATCATTTTTAGCATTTCCATTATTTTATAAGTTTTATAAAAATCACCATCTTTTTGTCTAAAACCAAATCTTTAAAAAAGTCCGAGAATTGAATCCCTATACTTACCACTTGTAAAACTGCATCACATTCCATTTGTTGGTAAAGCTTATTCGACAAAGAAAAAGTAGAATTACTTACTTCAGTATTGTTAGGCCAATTATCTTCCCTTTGAATGGGTGAATGATAATAACTACTATCAGAAATTGGTCCAAACATACTATGAGCACAATCGGTCGATGAAACTGGTTCCATGCCTAGTTGTCTACAAACTGACTCCATGCTGACCATAAATTGTTGCATTTCATCTACCAAACTAGAGGAAATATGAATAGGAGCACAAGTATCATCCCCTCTTTGTGGTTGCTCACTTACATACCCACCATAAGAAGGTTGGAATGTATGAGAACAACTAAAAGGGTACGTGGAGTATTGACCATAACCAAAGGATTGGTTTTGATTGTACTCCCCATAAGGGTGATAGTTGTCATAGTGTTGAGGTCGAAAACCGTACCCATTGTTCCAATATGCTCCATCCATTGGTATCTGAAACAAGAGTTCTCAAAACAAAAATAAAAAACAAAACTAAAAACAAAAATAAGAAACCAAAAACAAATGACAACCGTTGCCTCCCCGGCAACGACGCCAAAATTTGATCGCTGTCGTAGGCGTCAAAAATAAATTACACTTTCTCACTACTCAAAATATAAAATATAGCAAGGGCAAGAAAGGATCGTTCCCACAGAGAGGTCTAGGTTGTCAAGTTATTTCGGTTTCCTATATAAAACACCTGGGGTTTTCTGATTTTTATAAACTAAAAGTAAAATAAAAACAAACAAACAATAAAGCACGCAAATCAATAAGATAAAAATATTGGATAAAGATTTCATCTTCAATTGTAAACAAGTATTGAATGTATGACTAGAATTCTTATTTAATCTCGCTATCATCAAAAGCCCTAGAATACCTTATTGCAAGAATACTCCATAAATTTACTAAATTTATCAACACACACATTAGAGCTGCGTATGTGAATTCTACCTAAAGAATAACCTAACGCCTTGCGTTAATTAAGTTCAATTCCTATGAGCATTAAGTTTCAGAAATAGGCTAATCAATGCAATTATCATACATTGCGCATGACAATTCGAACAAAAGTCAAATTGTACATATGATTACGAGAGTGTATCACTATAAACCGTAATCATATCATGCTACTCGTATTCAAGGTTATCGCTTGATGAAAACCCTAAAATAGCTATAGATATAAATGTATGTTCAATCAATTCTAGACTCAACTAAACAAACATTCAATCATATTACAATACATCAATCATGCAATTATTATAATCAGTAGAAAGTGAACGATGGTTTTGAGAGAAAACTAACTCATAAAGATCAAAACTTGTTTTCAAAATCCAACGACATCTTTAATCAATAATAAAAACTTAGTTACTCATGGCATATGAGTTCATAACAAGAAGGAAGAGAAAACCTATCATGTTTCTAAACCCTAGAACAAAAGTAGAAGCCTCTCCCTAATGGAGATATCTAGGTTTAGAGAAGACTTTTCTATTTATATGCTTTTCTCCCAAAAGGATACTTTCCCAAAATTAGGTTAAGTCTTCATAATCTTCAAGTCCACGTCCATCTACTAGTCCAACAAGACCATGTGTGAGAAATATGTCTCTGGAATTTTTGGGTCCAAAACTTGTCGTTGATTGCTGACGTCATCGCCGATTTCCGGACGCCGGAGTTTGTCACCGGAAAACTACCTCCGGCCACTGAGCCATTAGAAACTGTCACCAGGCAAATATGTACTCCAGCAACTCATCTCTCCTTCTCTGCAGTTCAAACATTCACAAAAAATCATCTAACCCAACTTCTCATTTCTTGAGAAAACGTACCCAAAAGCGTGCCATGTAGCTCATATATCCGGCCTCCAACTCTTGTATCCAACACATACCCCCTTCGCGATTCACTAAAACATTATGATTCACACTTTAAATTCTGAAATCCGGCAACCGAAACTAGTAGCACCAGTGCACCAATTCTACTCACTTTTCGCACAGCCTCCGCAGTCTTGTGGCAACATTCTTTCACAGCTCAGGTCATTCCATTGCCACAAACATCAATCCATGGTACATCAAACTGAGCATACCCTGTATTCCAAGCCTAGCATACTCAAACTGCTCATCTACTTGCAATTTCACCAACATCATCCACCATCAGGCCTTGGCAAACCACAAGACCCATTAATTTCAGGCCACATTAATCTCTATAGCATCTCAAGGCTCAACTCCATTGTTTGTAGCTTCCAACTAAAGCTTCTCTGCAAAACCGTTCACAAATTTCCCATTATAGCACCTGGCATTCCTCTATTCATACCCATTGGCCTCAATTCCCTGCAATTCTTTTCTAACATCACTGCACAACAGCACTAGCACCTACAGTTCAAACCCAGTACCTGCTATATCATTCATGCCACCTGCATCTCAGTTGCACACTCCAACAACTAACCTGATCTTGTAAAGCACCACCATGTTCAGCTGCAAACTTGAGCCGCTTCTGTCTCATTCCAAACCTCAGTTCCATGGCCATCATCTTCTTATACGAACAGCAACGACAGATCTTCTGCTTCCCTGTAGCTCATACCCAATACATACAGCTTCTTTGTTAACATAGCACTACCATATCCAAGCTGCCAAGACAAATATGCACAGCGCATACCACCACCAAGTGCATGTTCTTCTCCATTAACTCCATTTCAAACACCAGCCAACAAAGTTACTATTCCATTCCATCGCATCGACGTACTCTCACTCCATTTCGACTGCAATATCAGCTGTAACTGCACTTCATTCCTGCAGTATCACTAGTGCTAACTGCCACATCGCCATTGGCACCAATTCAGTCTGCGCACAACACAACAGCTTCAATAAGGCCATCAGTGCCACCACCATTCTGCAACTGCACACATAATCTCCATTGCAGTTCAAGTTCACTTTCATTTAACTTTCCTTCAACATCCTCCTTCCAGCCCATTTCTGCACCATTGCTTTGCATGTAGCTCCAAAATCTTCAAAACTGACAGCAACCACCAGTTTCATGGCAGGCATCACAGCACCAGCTGAACCTTCAGTTCCCTTGTTCTTGTCCACCCTCAAATATAAACTACAGCTCCCAACTTTTCCAACACCACCAGTTCCTCTCGGACATCAAATTCAATATCAGTTGCAACCTTCTTTATCCCAGCATTGCAGTTCAGAACCAGTACCAAATCTATCAAAACCAGCCTCAACTCCCTGTAATTTAACTCCCCTGCCTTCATACAAGCTCACACAAACTCAATATCATTGCTTCAGAATTCCATCTCAGGCTGCCACCAACACTTGCTCCTGTAGCTTCATGATAAACCAAACCCATAGCAGCAACCTCAAATTACCACCAGAACCCATGAATATCAACCATACCAAAATCCAGTTCAAACACTCAATTCACTGAAGCTTCATCAAACCCTAGCTTCTATTTCAGAGGGATTCTTCTCTTCTTCTCGATCCATATCAACAACAGTTTCAATTCAACCATTAACAACATTTTAATTCCTCC
This sequence comes from Papaver bracteatum, assembly GCA_023529315.1. Classification (NCBI taxonomy): domain Eukaryota; kingdom Viridiplantae; phylum Streptophyta; class Magnoliopsida; order Ranunculales; family Papaveraceae; genus Papaver; species Papaver bracteatum. Next base: position 58,065 of record JAJJWX010000935.1, on the reverse strand, counting down.
AGCTGCAATTTCATGTATCCTCCTGGTTCACCACCACCTTGTACACCACATCATCAGAACTCGGCCATTACTCCACCTGCAGGTTTCTATCTCATTTGTTTGCTATCTTCCAATCTCGAACTCTTTTCTCCTCTGCCCCTGAATTTCATCAACAGCAGTAGAACAACATTTGGGTGAAAAAGGAATGAGAAAATGATTTCTCAATCTCAGGGTTTGGTGTAATAACTGAGATGGCTATCAACACCCATGGGTGTTTTTAGCAATTCTTCTTAAACTCCCACTGATTTTCCCTTATCCTCGACTGGGATCCGGATAGCACTTGCAATGAACTGACGCTTTTGACCCTTCTTGCTCAAAACAGACGATTTCTCTTCTTTTGCTCCATATGACTCCAAAACACCTAAAAACTCAAACTCACACATAAGATACATAATTCACACGAAAACTCGCAAAGAAAGCATAAATACTAGATATAAAATTAGGTGTTTTAGACACCTATCAGCTCACCCATTCCCACTTTCAGTTTCAGAGACAGATCAGAGTTGCGCAGCGGAAGTTTCGTGGCGTTGAGTCTTTTACTATGTTTATTATGTTGTATAATCTATTTGCAAAATGAATTACTATTGTATATATAAAATTTGAGAGGAGTTCTTGTTTATATGTATTTCAGAGTGGGGCTAGTTTTTGGGTTAAGTTTTGTAGCAGAGTTCTTCATTGAATGTTTAAGTAAATGATTTAGATCGCTAGTGCCTCATTTTTTTTAGTTAATCTCTTGGATTAGACAGCTGCTAGCTTTAGGGGCGCTACAAAGTTGGTATCAGAGCTCACTATTAGATCTTATATGGGAAAAGATAGAAATAGCCAGTGCCAGTAAGTGAACTAGATTAGTTTAGAACTGGGTTGGGTTGTGAGACAAATTTTAATCACTAAAAGCTATTAATAATTAAAAGATTTATTTGTTTGATTGTTTTTTTATGTATTAAAGTAAAAATTGTAGGGTACACCGATACTTTAGGATTTGATAATAATTAATCTAAAAAGTATGAACTAGTACATAATCCAATAGAAAAATAGTGTGATTAATACAATTGATAAATCTTGAAAGTTACATAAAATTTATAGAATACCTTGATTTATACATATAAATCAACAATTTATAATCACATAAATGTTAATAATATTTTTGGAACTTATAAAAAATTGAAAGAGTAGTGAATAATAGTTCAACCATCAATGTTAATAACAAAAATATTATAATAGTAATCATAAAGCATAATAAATGTGATAATTTTGATAAGTATTATATTGAACTTGAACTTAACTAAAATCTCACTAAAGATATATAACGATGGAAATAATAATTATGATTAAATAACTATGGAAAATTATTTACGCTTATCTACAACTAAGTATTTGTAAATTAAATTAAGTTACAAATTATCTTTAATCTAATAAATGATCCAATGAATCTATAAAATGAAATAAATGTACATGAAATAGTGACAATAGTATTCAGATGATTAGTGTAATATTATAATTAAAAGAAAATCAATTCGTATATTAATATAATACTTTGCATTAATAACAACATTTAAAGACTACTAGAATATATTATAATTTTATGTAGACTCAAATTTAAATCATATTAATTTGTCAACACCAATATTTAACAAGATATAATATATGAATTCAATCTGAAAAAAAAAATCTCTATTATACCAATCTTTATGTGGATGTAAAATCATATTTAAAAAGGTAAAAGCTTAGTGTATCAACCAGGCTATGAACTTAAGAATAATGGAAATAATAATATGGTTGATAATAATATTCGAATAATTAGGCTAGTAGGAAATTTATTGTAGATTATGTTTGGAAAATTTATATAAAGGTATTATAGTAAATTTAAAGATATCAGATATTATAAATTGACATGAAATCGAATTTGAATTACTTATATTGATAAAATAAATAAACGATAATAATAATAACAATAAAAATAACATGGAAGGTAGTGTTAGTTTGCCCCCCTTGTGACACAATATCGCCCCCCCTCCCGCTTCGACTCCCCTTGGCAAAGTTACCCATGAGGCTCGCTGGTAGGCTAGCACAACAACCTGTTCAATTAATGTAGTAGTATGTCGTTGGAGCCTAGCTTGTTAGGCTTCCAACTAGTTTCATGTAATAATATTAAATAAAAATAATTAAAAATAAAATAAAATAAATTTAGATGATTAAATTGTTTAAAATGTTATAAAATTTACGAAGTAAATTTTTAAGTTAAATCAGTTTACAATTAAATTTTGAGATGAATTAGTCATAATAAGTTAGAACTTAATTAACTTTGATAGATTAATCTAGCACTGGAGAATAGTGAAGGTTGTGTTTTCTCTGTTCGTAGGAAGGCGTTGTTGGGAATGGCCAACCTTGACAGGGAAACTGCATTCAGAGATGACTAATCATAGAAGTATAATTTAAATCTTTAGAAAACCAATAATTATAAAGTCAACTAGAAAGATTCGTATGAATCTCCCTTGTAATTAGAGACAAGTATTTATAAGATACAAATTAGTTTAAGAAACTTAGACTTTCCTATTTGATAGAATCTAAATCAGTGTAGTTGAACCTAGAGCTACAAATTTTAGATTTTAGTTGTAGAAATCCATTTAGGTTTGTACTTTGTTTTATGTTGTTTGCGCTTAGTCAAGATATAAGATTATTCTTTAAGGTGGGGAGTTTTTGAAGACCAGAAGGATGGTTTGATTTTCGAGGACGAAAATATCTAAAGGTGGGGAGAATGTAGTGACCCTCAAGCTCGTCAACGATATTAGACTGGTCAAGTGACGAATTAGACGAAAATAACTCGATTAGTTTAACACGGGCGTTAATTAATAGAAATTATTCTAACAACGATCTAGATACGAAACTAGTATCGTTAGATAGATCTCGAAAAGTTACATGGAATAGACTACTCGAACGTGTCGTTCGGGTATCGGATGAAGAAGATATTATCAGAATTATTTGAAGAGAAACGTTAACCGCTGGGCTACCCTTATCAATTTTCGGGTGCCTTTAGAAATCCTGGTCGACCTTATCAACCCAACCGAGAGGATAAACTCTCATTTCTATTCTTTTTTCTTCTTCCTATTTCTCTTTCTTTCTTCCCTGTTCTTCTTCTGTGAGTGATTTGAGTTCACCAAATAGTGGTTCTGAGATCGGGAGAAGATTATTCATATCAAGTAACGACTGTTACTGGTGGAAGTTGAGGATGGTTGAATTGGTAGTGCTGATGAGGATTGTGTTAGATATGAGTATGTGTTGTGATGATATTATGTTGGTTATGGTGCTTTGACTGTTGCAGTTGGTGTTGTAGCAGCGATGATGAAAATCCAGTAATTGTGAGTATATGTTGAGTGTTGTTCAGCTGGAAAGTGTTGTTGAGTTGGGATTCAGTTAAATGGGGTAGAGAAATGAACTGTTGGTAATAACTGAATGCATAAGGATTCTTGTTGAATGCGATATTATGTAACTGAAGTATCGGAATGATGGATTAGATGTTTGTATGGAGTTGAACCTCTTTTGTAAAAGATTGGAAAAGATGCAATGGCAGGTAGGCATAGCTTTTTATTATAATTGTATTGGGTTGGTTAGTATAATTGTAATGTTTGCATCACTCTATTCTTACCAGGTTATGTGTTGCACTTTGTTTATGCATTAGTGTCCTTTGGCCTGCGCAATGGCTCTGGCCTGTGCAAGAGTTTTGGCTTTGTGCCATTCAGCCTAGTCATGTATCTGACTCTAGATGACTTAGTCCATCTGACTGAGTCGGATCTGTTTGACTCAATGAGTCACTAGACCCGAGTCAATGACCAGTTGACTCGTTTGACCTTGGACTTTGACCTGACTTTGGACGTTGACCGTTATTGACTACATTGACCAGACGTTGACCGTTAGTGATTGTTAATTGAATCTAGTGGACCAGGATTTGTGTAATGGTCTTGTTTAGTGGACTTGGGCTTATGAATAGTTATCTTTTATGGTTGAAAATTAGACCCTTATGGTCTGAATTAGACTTTGACTTCTTCTACAAAGTTGTAGATATTCATTTGGCTTAGATAATGGACTATAGAACCAACCTAATACAATTAGTAAACCTTAGCTTTTCTAAAGATAGAGAATGAAAGGATGTAAAGTCATAAATGGACTTAGAATCATTAGTTAGACTTGTATGATTCTTGTATGAGCCATTTTGGCTAGATTCTTAGACTTCTTGTGTGGTTAACAATTAGATTTTATTAACAACGATCCATTCAAAGGATGAACCAGTATATCATGGATCTCGAGGTAGGCGTGGCTTGTCATCAAAAGAGGTGGGAATCGATAACGAACTCTCTTGTATTCATTATTGTTTTACAAATCAATCTTTGTGTTGTGAAATTCATGCATATCTTTGTGTGATCTGTGTAGTATGAGATGTGTGCTAACACAATATCAGTATTCTATGGCTAGGGCGATACACCGCAATATTACACCGTTTATACGGCTAGGGTGTTGGGGGGAGATACACCGCAATATTATTCTTCCTTTATATATTCAGTATTGTATGGCTAGGGCGATACACCGCAATATTATTATGGCTAGGGCGATCCACCACAATGTTATTCTTCCCTTATGTGCGGCAACACACATCTCATGCATGGATGTTTATTGTTAGTTATGAATGTCTTTGAAGAAGTTTCTACGTTACGTTTTATTGTCTTTCCTTGTATTACTGAATTTCGATAAAAACTGCATTGTCTTCGAATCATATTAATGATTACTTGAAAGCTAGTTGTTATTTCTACTGGGCACCCCTTTTAGGGATGATGTGCTCACCCATTCCCACTTTCAGTTTCAGAGACAGATCAGAGTTGCGCAGCGGAAGTTTCGTGGCGTTGAGTCTTCTACTATGTTTATTATGTTGTATAATCTATTTGCAAATTGAATTACTATTGTATATATAAAATTTGAGAGGAGTTCTTGTTTATATGCATTACAGAGTGAGGCTAGTTTTTTGGTTGAGTTTTGTAGCAGATTTCTTAATTGAATGTTTAAGTAAATGATTTAGATCGTTAGTGCCTCATTTTTTTTAGTTAATCTCTTGGATTAGACAGATGCTAGCTTTAGGGGTGCTATAGTATGCATACACGTATGCGTACTTGATGGTTTGTGAAATTCCGGGTACCTAAGTACACATACCGGTACACGTACTGGCGTAAGGTTTAGGTCCGTGAATTTCTGCTGGAATTTGGAAGTGTACTAAGGTATGCATACCCGATTGCATACTGGCGAACCCAAACCCAGTCCGGTCACTAAGGTATGCGTACCCGTTTGCATACCTAAGTGAATGATATTCTAAAATCGATTTTTTCATGAACTAATACATTTATATAATAAGGAATGCAATCTTTTGCAAAACGTGGCTATAAAGTTCATGAATTGATTCGAGTGAATCAAAATCGATTTTTCTTCAATTGTGTCTTGTATACTTCTATGAGAATATAAACAATTGAACAACTCTAGAACTAGTTTTATTTGAGTCATTTGAACTAGTTGTGATTGAGATGAACAGGGTTGATATGAAAGTGTTCATATGGATAACTTTGGTTATCTGTTGTTGAGCCAACTAAGTGTACACGTTTTGGTATGGTTACACATATCTAAATGAAGTCACATTTTGTTTGTATATAACAAGCTAAGTTCGATCTAACGGTTGAAAGATATTAGCTTGAATCTAACTGGTTTTCATCTGACGATGAATATTGAATGCTTTGTTACCAAGGTAGCATTGATTGCAAATCCTGATTTGAATACTATATAAGGAAGAACTCTAGCAACTGGGAAACCTAATCCCCACACCTCATGTGTGATACTAGTTGCGACTAGAGTCGATTCTCCTTTAACCTAGGTTTTTCTAAAACCATTATAGGTTAACGACTTAAAAAATTCATTGGGATTCTGAAGCCATACCCAACTATTTTCTATGTAGTTGTGTGTTCTGATCTTACTTTGTTCTATCGTTTTCAGTACTACTTTCTCTAAGATTTGCTCGAGATTCAATCTCCGATAGGTAAGATAAAAAGTAGTCACAAACATCTTTGTCTCATCGTTTGTGATTCCACAATATCATGCTTCGCTACCATACCATTAAGATTATTGTGAGGTGATTGATATTACTAGGCTGTTCATCGATGGAATATAAGTATGGTGTATCAATTGGTTCCTATTCACCTTGATTTATCAAAATACAGAACAAAAACTCTTGGGTATTTTTATGGGGGACATATTTATTCATTCTATAGACTTTTCTGTTTGAGACAGATTTGTTTATCAAGTCTTCGACTTTGGGTAGTAGAAACTCCTAGTCATGGGTGAGATCAGCTAAGGGAATCATGTGTGAAGTATCTTGATGGGATCAGAGGAATAAGGAGCAAGAATGTACCTTGAATCAGTGTGATATTGATTAGGGTTCAACTACATTCCAGTCTGAAGTTAATGAATTGTTCATGAAAGGTTAGCCGAAAATAGCCAATCAAACTATATGTTTAACCATTTTCATATAGCACTTTAAGACTTTTCTTGAGTCACACATATGATCAAAAATGTCTAGATAGTGTTTTTAAAGAGTTGTTCAAATGCCGATCATCTCATATAAATAATTCTGATGCATCTGAAAATATTCGACAGGGTAAGTACGTGTACTCTACCTGTTCATGAATATTTTTGTCATAGTACGTGTACTGGATATGTGTACCGTCAAGACAAAAATAAGTTCAGGAACTCACAAATATTTTATGGTTTGAATACTAGGTATGCATACCTTTTCGGTTTTAAAACCAACAAATCTTTTCCGGTTTGCATACTAGGTATGCGTACCTTTCCTGGTTCACGAGTCACAGATTTTTTGTGGTATGGATACCGGGTATGCATACCAAAAAGTCGCTTCCGAATTATAGTTACAGTGGTACATGTACTCATGGCTCGACTTATAACATTCTCCCAAGATGTGAACTGGTATGCATACTTTTATCCTGTATCCAGATTAACAATTTTTCTATATCTCTCTAATAATCAATTTGAAGCATTCACGAATAACATCAATGACACATATCACTGTTCCAGGATATTTTCAAATGATTAAATCTTGAATCATGATTTAATTCATGAACAATACATTGTTCTTAATCAAATTCATCAAGTATGAACAAATGTTCTTATATTAGTCATATTTCGAGAAAGATATTCAAGATAAACTTGACTTGAAATTTATGTTATGTATGTACTATCTAATTTAGTCATGTGACAATGTCTCATAGATAGAAAGGTGAAAACTTGAGAAATAGGTGGTTCAATCTTCACTTACCTTTTGGTGTTGAAGTTCTCCAAAACTCTTGTTGATCTTCGCCTTCAAATGGTAGAACGAGTGATATTCGATTCTCAACTACACACTTCTATGTTAATACGAGACCAGACTAAAAATAGACTAGAAATCAAGATATATTTTTGATCAACTAAATTGACAACAAGCTCGAGATAGCAACACTTGTTATTTCGACCGAGCAATGCTCTAACAAGATTCGTATCTTGGCACTTTGTTGAAGAAACTTCAAACAACTAATTTTGCAAATTATCTCCGAGAAGTTAGGAATCCATGACATGGTTTCTCAATGTGTTTAAAGAAGCATGAAGCTCGAGAACACTATTATTCGAAGAAAGTACCTCTTGCTATCTCCAGCATTCAAAAAATTTGTTCATCAAATTGAAAAGACTCAACTCAAAGATTTGCAAGCCAAGATTTGATAGAAGTACTCATCAGGGAAAGCGCTTTCATCAAAGGTGCAGTTACTGGACTTACCGTGTTGTACCTTTTTTTTTTGCTTTGTCAAGGTTTTCCTAATGGGATTTCCTTGGTTTTAACAAGGCTACATTTTCATATCCAACACTATTTTAAGCCTTTACATGTTTATGTAATTTTAAGTTTTTCTCTTTTGAATTTTCCTGTTATATTGTAATGGTTTATCCACAATGATGATCATCAATGGGAGCGTTATAAGCATAAATTTATTAACTAAGATGTCCTTGTGTCTAAGATTAGGGTGTCCATATACTTGGGTACTAAGAGAAACTGCAGTGGGGAGAGTAAAACTAAAGACTAAAAACCCAAAAAAAATAAAAGAAATGGGTTTAGTCCGTGTTGCGACGCTACGGTGGAGGAGTAAATTTGGTGGAGCGTAGTTATAAAGGTTCGTCTGACACGGGGGCGTAGGTATAAAATGTGTTTGTGTTGGACGTAACTTTAAAATGCGTCGATGTCGAAGTGAGTCTAAATTTGTGTTTGGTGTGGAGCGTAATATATAAAACCGCCCGGATGGAGAGATGTAATCACAAACTAAGCCCGGCAGGGCGCAAATACAAAATACGCCTGGTGGGGCGCAAATGAGGCAGTACGCCTGATGGGGCGTAACTTTGAATTACACATAATGGGGCGTGACTAGGAATTACGCCTGAAGACATCTATGGTTGGTTTGGCTCCGAGTGTAATTCTGGTTCATGCAAATGAAGATGATAAGCAACTTGATTTTTTTTAAATGAGTTATCTTTATAGTTGTGATATTGACTCATTGGCTATTCTATTAAGTAAACTGCAGAGGAGATTCTACGTAATAGCCCACCACACCGAGGTACATACTGAACAATTTTCTTGAGGAACAATTTACTGAAAATTCACATGGTTTGCCGATTTGATGCTCAAGCTCAACACATAAAATTCTTGACAACTTGATCATTAAGTTAGTTATAAATTCCCGTGCTCTACTATTCCTTTGAGCTTGCCAGCAACATTGGAAAATGTATAAGGTGTTTCAATGCCATTAGTAAAAGTTAACCCCATAAATCAGAACACAATGATATTAATTGGTGGAAGGATGGGGCGTAGATTTAAATTACGCCCCATGTAGTAATAGGCGTAACTAATAATTGTGCCCGTATTCAGGCGGACTTTAAAGTTACGCCTGGTCAGACGTAACTTGGAACTACGCCTGGTTGAGGCGCAATTGAAACGTACCGCCTGGTAACAGGCGTAAATGTAAACTACGTCCCATCGGGTGTAGATTAATGTTACGTTTCAAACAGACGCAACTAATATTTGCGTCTGACTACCAAGCGCAAATTAAAATTACGCCCCAATCGAAACGCAACTAATATTTGCGCCTCACGCCGGGCGTAGTCTTAAATTACGCCCGACCAAAACCAAATATAGTTTGGTTTTTGGTTTTACTCTGGTATTTGCTCTTTACTCCTCTCCGTAGCGTTTGAAATCTCGACCAAATATTTGGTTTTGGTCGACCAATGTGGTTGCTCTAAGTCATATATATATATTATATACCTATAAATAGGAGAGATTAAAATTATGTACTTACACACAAATAAAATTCTCTCTTCTTCTTTCCCCATATTTCTGTATCTTCTTTATTTCGTAAAAAAAAAAGAAATATTTACCAATTTACTTTACAGTAAGACGGGGATTGAATTCTTACAGGGGGTTAGTCAATTGAGATTTATAGGGAATTTTGGAGACATTCCAAATCTCTTGTTAGTCGATAGGGAGTCTTTTTAAATCTATGAGAGTTTTTGTTATTGGATAGTGACTTTCTGAAAGTCACTAGAATTCTCTGTTATTGGATTTGGATTTCCAAATCAATGATTTAAGGTTATGGGAGACTTTTGGAGACTTTTAAGTGAAAATATACCATAAAAGGCTTAAACAAAGTCTCTCCAAAATAGGTGATATTTGTAGAGACTTTAGGATATTCAAAAATATAAAATAAATAAACAAATAAGCTATAATAAATTTCATCCATGTATTAAAAAAAAAAAACGTTATGTGAGATCTCAACCCATGCATTATGTTCATGTTCAATTTGGTTTAATTTTCGGTTGACTAAATAGTCACGATTTCTAAATTTACAATTTTTCATCGATTATGTTCTTCCATCTTTTTATATTAATAAATAAATCTATGAATTATTTATTAGTTTTATATAATGATTTTTGAATTATTTTTCCTTCTAATTTGAATTATGTAAGATAAAATTTCTATATATTTGTCTCAATGACTCACTGAGATTTCCTAAAAATCACTCGTAGAGTCGCCCAAAATCAATAGATAAATAAATATATGAATTATATATTAGTTTTATATAATTATTTTTGAATTATTTTTTTCTTCTAATTTGAATTATGTAAGATAAAATTTCTATATATTTGTCTCAATGACTCACTGAGATTTCCTAAAAATCACTCAGAGAGTCACCCAAAATCAATAGATTTATAGAGAGTCTTCCCAAATCTCTTGCAAAAAAATTCTCTCGATATCTCTGAAAATCCCAATTGACTAACCCCTGTTAATGATTTACTTCTTAACAACGTGAATTAATTGAATTGAGAAGACACACAAAACACTATGCAAGGCGTACAATACATTTGCTCATTATCTTGAAGTTACTGATGTTGTTTAATATTAGCCCATAATTTTTGGCCTTCAAGATGGTATTCCCTTTTTGCTATCCTGGACCCCCCAGGTTGCTAGGCTTCAGAGCCGAGCCTGCTTTTGATATATAGCTGGGCATGAAGGCGCTTTCGAATCATGAATTCCGGTATACAGGTTGTGCAGTCCACTTAAGATGCAAATTCAACTTTCCACATTCTGTTCCTTCTACATGAAAAGAATCCGTGTACTGCCCTTCTAATATGACTCTGGTGAGAGTCAAGATGCATCTGCCCATATAATCCTGAAGAGATTCAAAGAAGATTGTCACAGTAGGTATAATCTCAGAAAACTGCTCGTGTGTAAACCCAAAAACGAGAAGGCTTAGAGAATTACTACATTATTGTTCGAAGGTAGTAATTATACTAATCTTTATAGCAGATTTAATACCAACATTTCGCTGTCCTGGTTTTTTAACATGTTAAGGGAGTTTGTCATTAATCTTATTTCCCATAATCAGACACATTACAAAAATTGTAAATCAGGTTCAGGATATCTCACTTCTGGTTAAACCAGGACATGACTAGTAATACCTGATTGTACCTATAGAGAAACGAGAAAAAAATCGTAATAAATGTTTACCTTCCCAAATAAATCATGATCATAAATGTCCATCTGTAACATATCATGCAAACCATCCTCCACGACAAAGTCAAAAGTCTGATTCCAAACTGGATTTAGGCAGTTATTTATAACCTGGGAATGCACACAGTTTAGAAGTTAGAACGGTGATACAACATCCCAGGGAATCTCTAAATACGGTAGCAACATGAGATAGTACTGCGAATATGAGATACATGATGTCCTATTCTGAAAAAGAAGGAAAAAGGTAAAGAAGAAAATAACAAAATAAACTTACCCGTGTTTTGCTTCTCGTTTGACATTTTTTCATTTGTAGCACGACGTAGGGGTCAGCCAATCCCATTAAATCAGCAATCGGCAAATCAACAGCAGATATCACTGTCACAGATAACACTCCTCTAACAATGACTTCCCTTCTTTTTATTCCGGTTTTGCCAGTATCAAGATCCATCCTACCATCCAGTCTACTACTGAGAGCCCTCTCCAAGGAGGTCATGGAATATTTGGAGGCAAAAGGGTTAACAGACTCTTTTCCCGCGCCAAACGGACAGTACAGAAGCTCTAGGTGCACCTATTGCAAGAAGTTTAGTTGGGTTATTGTTATTATACAAATTAACTCTATATGCAATTTAAAAAATCGATAGCTTTTCTCTTTCCACTGGTCATTGGAAACTTTCCAGGTGGCCGCCTCAGAAGTTGCCTACCCCAAACAAATACCATCAAGGTAAATTGTCCCTTGGGGTTTCTCGTAAAAGCAAACTACTGTACTGAATAATACCAGTGTAACATATAAGTGAAGTACTACAACCTGTCTAACTAAATTAAAACACTAAGACCTTCCATATTAGAGGCAAAGAATAAGGGTAATCCAACAAACATCGAGATAGACATAAAATTTTAGCTGTAAGATACAATTTGGTGACAAGCGGTCAATAAAGTGTCCGCTTATGTTTTTCTGATAAGGGAATGCAGTGCTTATCAATTGACCAAAAATGAAACATCGTATTCATGGACTCTGTTTCTGTCTTCTTACTAATGTTAAGAGAGTACACAAGTTGCTATGGCTAAGTGTAAGTTTCTCTTACTGAATTATCTTAGCCCAATTCAAAGTCTTGATATATACATATAGCGTGAGTGTGATGTCTCTGGGGTAGCGAATTACGTTTTCTCTGCAAATACTTCTCAATACAATTTGAAATTGGCTGACCGCAATAGAAGTTATGTTCTTACCTGACCCCGATTCTTCTTATCTCTCTGGACATCCAAATCCTTTACCAATTTCAACCATACATCCTTCACTTTACCTGGCTCAAGGTCCTTTAGCTTCAGGCAAACACATCCTATGAGCTCAGCTGCCCGAACTCCGTCATCATCAAAAACTTTTACTACTAAGTTCTGAGTAGTTTCATCTTCAACTATAAACTCATAATGTTCATTCCATACAGGATTCAACTGGTTTTTCTGAAAGAAAAAAATACTAAATTAATAGTAAGTTGGGAGAAAGATGAACAGACTCTAGAAACAAAAAAAAATGTTCACCTACAATTGTTTTGCTTGTTTTCATTCTGTTACGTAATGGACGTATGTATAACACAGCAAATGGATCAGATTTTCCAATGACATCCTTATTTGTGAGTTCCTTGGCTTGTATAAGTTTCACTTCTAAAGTTCCAACTGGTTGCAACTCAAGGTCACTAATGAACAACACAACTGCAGTTAAGGGAATCTGGCATGACAAACAGAAGAATCACGCTTTTCAAGTTTTTAAAACAGTAACCTCCACACAGCTAGTTGGTAAGACTACACAACTTCTTACAAGCCTAACATATGCACATATGAGCTATTTCGGTAGCTTCCAATATGCAATGTGGTCCCACTCAAAAATGTCAAAGTCTATGTTATCTGATTGCACAACTCAGGAGAGGTAGTTAAGCCGAGGTTCAAAACACTTCAAAATATTCGAATACATCAAATTGAACTGTTCTACAAGCAGAAACCATTCAAATTTTCTGAATTCAATAACACAGTTGGCAATGCATCCTACTGGTACTTTAAAAATCTGGATATGTGATGAATTACAAGATTTTAGACCAATATCCAAGTCTTATATCGGTAAATTGTATCTACATGTAGGATGAAAACTATTTTTTGTTCTAGCAAATGAGAATCCGCATATGCCTTCTTGTACTAATAAGAAAACGCACCTGTAATCCCCGGGTATAATTGGAACAACTTTTCTAACTGGCCATGTTAAAGAATCTTCAATGGCATCACGAATTGTTTCCTACAAAAAAATGACAAATTCATGATTTGTAACCCTCAACAACACTGTTTAAGCATGATTAGCCATGAATAATTATAGAAAAGCACATCACACCTCTCTGTATGATACCCATGTTTTTTTTGCTCTACACAATAAACATGCTTCGTTGTATAGTAAATGTCACTTTCAATTTAACTTTGATCAAAGTTATACTGGGGATGAAATAGGAGTGCTGGAGTAGAAAGGGACAACATAAATTTAGGCATCAACATACATGACTTTTGTAAACATAAAGTGATTTCTGTTACTTCAATTCATCGTTAATACCTCATTTCCTGTTTATATTTTGGGCAGCAGAGGAAATCCAGATATGGCAGGGTACTATGAACTGTATATAGAAGCCATACAGGTGACTGTCTTGGTGCAGCCTCAGGAGGTTATTGCAACTAAGATTATATCTAAAATTCTCTTTATTAAAAATGCAATAGAGTAAGAAATCAACAGAATGAGGTATATTCCAGTGAACTCTGATTTTTAATCTATACTGATTGCAATTTACGTCATAAAAACTTTGATGGGTGGTTATATTTATCTGGCAAACAATTTGCATTTTACATAAACAAAATTAGCTTCACCCACTTCTATAGAAAAGTTAATTTCTCTGCTGACGATCTATAAGGGGTTGCACAGTTGAAAAGAGGAGAAAATTTGGGATACAGACTAGCGAGCCTACTTGCAAGTAGAACAGAAAGTCCTAACTTGACATAGATTTTTCTCTTAGATTTTTTCACTTCCAGATAAATAAGAAAAAGCAATAACAGAAAGGACAAACCTCAATTGCATCAGAAACTCCAGGAATTGATGATATATCACCTCCAACAACTTTAAGTGTAAAATCCAGCTTTTGCTGCCAATCAAAATCTGGATATAGTCATATCATGTGGTATGTTTGTGGACTACAGCTTTTAATAGGTTCAAAAGCTTTAGAATGAATCTCAATTGAAGTAGTAGCTCATGGAGAAGAATACCACACCTTTTCTCTTAATGAATAAGAAACAGCTCCAAAACAGGGAAATTCCTCAACTAGAGGCTTAAACATCAACCTAAAAACCCCTGTAAAACCAATATCTTTGACCTAGTTTGAACAATAACAACAACAAGTTCACTTAGAAACAAAAAGAAAACAGGATGTAAGAAAATTCAGATGTTTTGTATATTATTTTTTCCCAATTTCTGAGTAACAACATGACTTTGAGAGGTCTGTTTGGTACCTATATGTTTCTGTTGGAGCAATGTTTGTTGAATATATAAGGTTATTGAAAAAGAGAAACCAAGATTTATTAAGCAGGCTCACTATTTTTCTTTTGCTCGTTGCATTTAAGTCTGGCACTCATCAATCCTGAAAGTGAGTGAACCACTTCTGTGGAAATATGCACTTATGATACATGTAGGTGCTCTTGGTTCATTTCACAAAATAACTTGCAGTTTATAAGATTGAAAAATAAGGTAAATAGCCTAAATGGCTGTACCAAATATTACCTGCACAGGCAGAGCAATACCAAGTTTAGTCTTAATATCAAGAATGATGCTTGGATTTCCATCCCACTGCAACTCCAAATCCATAGTGATGCTTTCTGATCCGTCTTCAACGATAGAAACTCCTAACAAAGATGATGAACTCACATCAGTTTCTTGATCAATTTCACCAAATTAGAAATCAAACCAGTAGCAGTAAGTTTACAGAGTAAGTGGCAGGCGAAATGGTTTACTGCAAACACCTAAATGACAAGGGGGCCAAGTTTTATTCACATAACTTCACAGGTCATGCTAGAGTAATCACAGGTCATCAGTTTCTGGAGTAATTTGGCAAAGAGATACAAAGCCACAATTAGAGTGTACAGCTGTGTGCTGGCCTCGTGACCCATTGCAATTCAGAACCAAGCTTGATCCAAACTAACCCAGGGAAAGTAATCCTCAATTATCTCAACATGATTTTTTTCTTGAAAAGAACACGTGGCCCATCTAAATTAGAATCGGAAAAGAACAAAAAGTTCCTAAGTGAGATATGCTTCAGTTTTTAAGCAACATAGCCCTTACAAATATGCACATGACCTCTCTTATATGGTTTAAACTTTTAAGTTATCAGACCTTTAATTAAAATCCAATGGCCACTTAAAGAATTGTGACATAATGCTTATAGCCGTACGTTAGACATCAAGAAATCTAGGTATACAGAATCAAATTTGTATCACAATTCCTTGACCAAGAGATGCACCTTTGCAGGGTTAGCTGACAGCTTGGTACCTCGAGGCCAGTGGCACAGTGGCCATTGATTGACTAAACTAAATAGGACTAACTGGCAATATATAGCAATTTGCTTGCATAGTTGTCAAGAGAGCCACTTTCCGGGTTCCGCTCACATATACAGATGATGCTAGAGTCCCAAAAGGACTGACAAAAGCTATTGAGCTCATTGTTGGTTCATGAAGATAACTAATTTGGCAATCTTAACGACAGATTACATATAACCATACCTGTCAGCTGCTTTGGTTGCGTTGACACTAAAAAATTAATCGACTGGGCTTGGTTGATTCTGATTCAAATGCGTCGGATTCAATCACCAATTTTCACTATTGCACTAGTGGTAATACGTATTTAAACAATCATAAAACAATTGGCACAAAATGGCTCGGTGGCGGTGATATGGATATGTAGTGAATCCATTGGAGTAATGAGACCTAATAAGTTCAGGGATGTGAGGGTGGAACAAAAGACAGATTCCCTATGCTGAAAGGGGAAAATGCTTTTCATTGTTTGTTTTCAACACAACGAGTGCATACTACACTAGATCAGGAAAACGTTAAAATTGGAATAGCAAATCAATCATTTCACAAAAAATAATGAGAATTGTAATTCTTTCAAGTGAAGCCAATAATATCGCAAATAAACACCTAAAAATCAGAAAATAAACTTCACAGTTCCTGAAAAGCTGCAAATCTTCAAAGCACCTAGTTGTGTGACAGATATTAAGAAGTCAAACAAACCTGTAAGCTGAGGAGCAACAGTACCAAGAGTAAACCTGGAAAATTTTAGAGAGGACAAGATGACAGGTCTATATTGTTCGAGAACCGGCTCAACATTATTTCTTATGAGCTCGGACGCTGCCTGTAACACAAAGCGAAAAACAAAAATTACTTCTCGTCACAATTCCCATCCATTCAAGCATATCATTCAAGAAAACAATCCTCAATTACCTCATTAACATACGGCCAAATCTTTGTAAGTTGAAGGTTAAGCCAATTCAACTGCACAATATAAGAAAAACCTCAGAATTCAAATTTTCATACATTTGCACAAAAAGGTTACTCAGGTACTTATGTTGTGCCAAATCTCTACACGATAGAATATAGAAAAACACCACATCTGATCAAGTTGACATTTCAAATCTCAAGTGTTAAAAAAATATAAAATAAGGAATAAGAACTCAACTTCTGCCTGTGTGAGAAGACAACCCATGAAGGATAAAAGTCATCAGGAAGAATCTTCTTTGCATCATTTACTGTCAATCTTGCAAAAGACGCCACAATTGTAGCCTATAAACACAACAAAAAGAGATGATCATTTAGAACCTTGATTATTGTAAGAAATAAAAAAAAGATAGTAATTCATTTTACCAAATGAGAGCGATGCTTGGATCGGGATTTCTCATAACGAACAAAAGCTGCAATGAGACCAATACCCACGGAAATCCCAATTATCAGACCAAAGAAGAAGGACATTTTCAGTGATTTAGCTGCAGATCTTTCTTCTTGTTCTTAATATTAAAGACTAATAAAGAGGTATGGAATCTAAGGAAGTGTCCTTGCCGGATTTCAGGGTGAAGACAGAAGAAGAAACATAGAATACTTGGAAGTGTCGTCGAGAGGAAAGAGGAGGTCAATCATTGACTTTTTAAAATGACACTGCGGAGTGGGGAGCAAATAGGAAACAGATGGCACCAAGAAAGTTGGTATTCCGATCGTAAAATTTATATTCCGGTAGAAAAATTATTATTTGGCAGCGGGAATAAGCGAATTAGTTTCTCCGTCGGGAAATGGATTCCAGTGGAAAAGCAGTTCACTTTCCTTCCTTTTCAAAAATTTAAATTTTCTTTCTTTTTGTGAGCTTTGGAAACAACGTTGTTTGACTTGTATTTTTATGAAGTTCGTGGGTAGGTTTTACGGACCCGAGTCACCCGACTACATGTGGAACAAACAAGGTGGGACTAGGTGAGACGCCTTTTTTTTTTTTAATAATAATCCCTCAGTTTCATTTTAGTTGATGTTTTAGGAGTTTACACGTAGATTAAGAAATAGAGAGATACAAAAGTTTTCTATGTATACCCTTGAAAAAAATCTTCAAACATTAATTGATATTAGTGCAATTGAAAATAAATTTATGGTTCCAAAACAAAATGTTAGGGTAATGTTGGTAGTTTTGTGGGAAAAATATGAAAACTATCAAGTAATGTGGAACAAAATAATAACCCTAATCACTCGTCTAAAGTGGAACGGAGGGAGTACGAAATGAGGTGAAGAATTACATGAGTTCATACCTCTGGATACATTGTATCACCCAGTTTGGAAGATGACTTAGCCATTCTACTTCAGACATAATATCTTTACCATGTTTTGCAAATGTACGAGCAACATGGTTCACATCTCTATGCACATGAGTGCATTTCCAACTATCAAAAGATTTCAAAACATTGTCACAATCAATAACTAAGTTTCTTGTGGTCCATTTTATTGACTCTAGACTTCCATTCAACGCATTAACAACATTTAAGCAATCTCCTTCCAGATGCACATTCATGTGTCTTTTTCTCTTGGCCCATAATGCAGCTTCCAGCATAGCTTTGGCTTCCACACATTCCAGACGCTTTTTCATTTCTTGCATTTATCCCATCCCTTTTGTTTTGAATCCCATTATTAGGGATGTAGGGGCTAAGTTTTTGGGGGCTTAAAATGATAGTCAAAGCCAAACCATGGATAGGGGGAACTTAATCCATGAGAAAAGACCAATTTACCCTTACACATAAAAATTTCACAACTTTTATCAAATGCGATGAACATGATGATCATAAAAAAAACAAATAAAACTATTATATTCTCATTTTTCTAGTTTACAAAGCATGATGGATATGACAATCATGATGTCCCAATGATCATGATGATCATTAAAAAAAAAACTATTATTTTCTCCTTGTTCTCTTCTCATTCATAAATCACGATGGAGATGATGATCAAAATTTCATCATGATGAAAATGATGATCATAAAAACAAAAAATAAAGGAAACTTATTATTTATTTTTGTTTGTGAATGACTAAGAAATATGATTCGGGTAAAAAAAAAATGTTTCTGAAGTTGTTTACGGCTGGGAGTTCTTATTTTCCCAACCGTAAATCTTATATTACAGGTAGAAAAATAGAATTCCTAGCTATCGAATAGGTATACAGTTGGGAAGATTTTACTTCCAAGCCATAATTAGTTGTTCACGGTTAGGATTTCCTAGCCGTCGTAAGTAATTCTGATAATCACAGGGGGAAAAAAACAGAGGTCTGATTTCGGTTAGGTTTTTCCGGGCGTGGTAGTACATTCGTCTGGGTTTCCCGACCGGAATTATTAGTTACGTCTAGGAAAAACTAGTCGTAACTTGTTCTGATAATAAGAAGAAAAAAACACGGGTTGAGTACGGCCAGATATTCCAAGCCGTAACATGAGTTTCGACTGATAAAAATGCTAGGAAAACCTTATGGTAATTTGAACCTAGCCGTAATGCAGACACAGGTGATCCTGGAAGAGCTTATGACCAGAAGTTCTTCATTTCCCAGCCGTAAAATGTTGTTTACGGTTTGTAATCCTTCTATTCCTAACTGTAAACACTATTCACGGATAGGTCGAGTATTATATCTCAACCGTATTGTTGAAAAACCCAAAATTTGATCCTGATTTTGAAGGATTTGAATCAATAAAATTGTGATTAGGAGAGGTTTACATGGCTCTTTTGTGACTACTTTGACGATGTTTTTGATCAGTTTCTTCTAAAGTTTTCAAAAAAAGTTCATCAAAATCATCCTTCTCCATCTTCTAAATCGAAAGAAAAAAAAACTGATTTTCAAAAAAATTAGTCTGATGATTAGTTTAGTTAATCATTCACTAATCATAATTAGTTTAGTTAATCATAATTAACACTAATTAATTTGAGGGCAATTTAGGTATCATACAAAATAGTATGATAAGGAGTCATAAGAATTACTACTTCATGACCCCACATAGCCCCCAAATTTTCATCCCTTTTAAAGCACCAATAATAGGATTCTTTGTTTGTTAGAGCATTGCTCGGCCGAACTCGCATGTGTTGCTATCTCAAGCATGTTTGTCAATATTAGTGATCAAAACTATACGTCTTGATTTCTAGTTTACTTATGACTAAGTCTCGGTCTAGGATAGTTAAGTATAGTTGAACTCCAAACTCCATGGCGATTATCTTACGAAGACGAATAATTGCTCAAGGAACCAGTGGAACTTCATCCGACCAAAAAGGCATGTGGAGACTTGAACTTATCTAGCACTCAAAAGTCTATATATCTCATACTTTTGAGACAACACTCATATAAGAATGATAGTTTTCTTACATACACATTTGCTATTTCGAGTCGAGTCGAGTTTACTCGCCTATATTTTTCTCGAAATATGTGTTGGTGAGCTTTCGCTTTAACCACTTTTCATCTTTACCCGTGACGAAAGTCATGATGACGTTTCAATCTTGAAGATGACAATAGTTGATTCTTATGTCTAACGACTATTATAACATTATAGAAGAATGTTTCAATGATTGAAATGTAGAGTTGAGTTTACGTAACCACCTATGGATATAAGCATATATAGTGTGTTCGCACATTAGTGTATAAATCCAAGTACCAGAAACCAAGTGCGTGCATATATGTGCATGCGGTATTGGGTACGCGTACCCGTATGCGTACTGACAGAAGTTTTCGAACCGGAAATTTCTGCTGAGTTTGTAGTTTGAAAACTAGTAAACCAGTCACCTTAGGTACGCGTACCAGTACGTGTACCCACGGAAGTTTTTGAACCAAAAATTTATGCTGAGTTTGTAAACTCAAATCCGGTAGCTAAGGTATGCATACCCGTACTCGTACCCAAGCTGGTTATATTTCTCAAATCGGTAGCTTATGAACTTAAAAAATAAATCAATAAGGAATGCAATCTTTGCAAACCATGTCAATATTGTTCATGAATTGATTCGAATGAATCAAACCGATTTTGTTTCAATTTTGTCTATGTACAAAGATCTAAGCAATTGAACAACTCTTCAACTAGTTCTTTTGAGTCATTTGAACTAGTTGTGAAGAAGATGAATAAGGTTGATATGGAAGTACTCATATGGCTAATCATTGGTTAACTATTTGTGAACCAACCAAATGTACATGTTTAGGTACGGTTATTCAAACCTAAATGAAATACATTTCATTTGTGTGTGACAAGCTATGTTTCGATCTAACGGTTGAAATATATTAGCTTGGATAAATCAGGTTTTTCATCTAACGATGAATATTGAATGCTTTGTTACCAAGGTAACTTAGATTGCAAACCCTGATTTGAAAACTATATAAAGGAGACATCTAGCAAATGTAAAAAACAATCCCCACACCTCCTGTGTGATACTAGTTGGTTTTGCCAGAATCGATTCTCCTTTAACCGTAGGTTTCTTCTCGAGACCTTGTCGGTTAACGACTTAAAGACTTCATTGGGATTGTGAAGCCAGACGAAACTACTTCTCTTGTAGTTGAGCGATATGATCTCTCCATTTTCTATCGTACGAGTTCAATTGAATAATTGGCTTGAGATTATATCTCCAATAGGCCAAGATAAAAAGAAATCACAAACATCTTCGTCTTATCGTTTGTGATTCCGCAATATATAGTTTCGCTACCATACTATTTAGATTATTGTGAGATGATCAATAATTCTAGGCTATTCTTCGGGAATATACGTCCAGTTTATTGATCAGTTCATGTTCACCTTGATTTTATCAAAAGACATAACAAAAATCATAGGTTTATCTATGGGAGATATATTTATTTATTATCATAGATTTTCTGTGTGATACAGATTTGTTTATTAAAGTCTTCGACTTTGGGTCTTAGAAACTCTTGGTTGTGAGTGAGATCAGCTAAGGGAATCAAGTGCATAGTATCCTTCTGGGATCAGAGACGTAAGGAGCGCAACTGTACCTTGAATCAGTGTGATATTGATTAGGGTTTAACTACAGTACAGACCAAAGTTAGTTTGTAGTAGTCTAGTGTATGTAGCGGCTTAATACAGTGTGGTGTTCAATCTGGACTAGGTCCTGGGGGTTTTCAGCATTTGCGGTTTCCTCGTTAATTAAATTTCTGGTGTCTGTGTTATTTATATTCCACATTATATTTTGTTATATAATTGAAATATCATAGGTTGTGCGTTATATCGATCAATTGTGAAATCCAACCTTTGGTTGTTGATTGGAAATTGATTGATCCTTGGATATTTGTCTTTGGTACCATCCAAGTTTATGTCTCTTATGTTTGATAAAGACTCGCATATTTCAATTTGATTGAGTATAAATCAAATCCAGAGATAGAGATATTAACTCCTTGATATACATTTTATTAAGATTGAGTCTGACTGTCTAGTTGATTCTCTTAAAAGTATATTCGAGTTAGTCCATACAGATTTCTAATCGAAATATTGGGTGAGGTTGTTAGACCCCTGCTTTTTCAATTGGTATCAGAGCAGGCAAACACGTTTAAAGACCTTATAAGTATGTGTTTGTAGTGGTCTGACTCTATATGGACATAGGTGCTATCTCTATTAATGTACCACCAGTCTTCGATGGCTCTAATTACTTATGGTGGAAAATTGCTATGCGAGCTTTTCTTCAAGCGCGTGATTTTCAATCATGGGTATATGTTGTTAATGGCTATGATGCTCTCTTTGTGGCAATAGGTAACGCTAATATTCCAAAGAATATTGGCGAATACGATGCTGCAGAGATACTTGATGTAAAGCAAAACTCCGACGGTTTAAATGCCATCATACATGCCATTACCCAAATATTCATCACCATGTGTCAAATTGCACTAGGTCTAAAGATGCGTGGTATATCTTGGAAACCGTATTCGAAGTAAATACCAGTGAAAAGGAATCCAGGCTTCAAAACCTGAATTTCGATTGGGAAAACCTTCGTATGGTAGATAAAGATTCATTTGATGAGTTTAATCACAAAGTGTCTGAAATTGTTAATGCATCTATTGCATTGGGTAAGACTTTTCCTGAAAAGGACATTGTGATGAAAATTCTCACATCGCTTCCATCTAGATACGATTCTAAGAAGCATGCCATCGTTGAGGGAAATAACCTTGATAATCTCTCCAGAAATACGCTGGTTGGGAAGCTGGAGAACTTGGCTAAAGATGAATAGGAGATAGAGTAGATAGACTTTTGGAGTATAGATAAGTTCAAGTCTCCACATACCTTTTAGTAGATGAAGTTCCATCAGTTCCTTGAGTAGTTCTTCGTCTTTGTATGGTGAACGTCGTGGAGTCTAGAGCTCAACTACACTTTCTATCCTAGTCCGAGACTTAGCTATAAGTAGACTAGAAATCAAGACTTATAGTTTTGGCAACTAAGCTTGAGATAACAACGCTTGCGAGTTCGACCGAGCAGTGCTCTAACAATCTCCACCTTAGTCAATTTTAGTGACAAAATTATTAATACATATGGAATACAAAAAAATAAACTTTGTAGCTTCTCTTCCACATGCATGATCTCCTTGGTTATTCAACATTACTCGAAATCTTCATCACTTCCAAGTACTCCAATGATTCCAAAGGTTGTAAGTTCAGCATCATCGTTGTTGAAAATTCGTAGCCATAACAATAAGAAAACAAAAGCTCTCGATCATTGTTACACAGTGTCATAATATTATTACACAGCATCAAAGTTCAATTATATCACAATTTCGGCAGTAATACTATGGTGATATGTATCACTCCCCCCCTTAGTCAATACTCTATCTCACATGGAAACCACTCCCCCTTACATAATGATCCGAAAACCATATGTATTTGTAGTGTGAACTACACATTAATTCTCCCCCCTTTTGTCAACAAGGAGACCAAACAGTTTGGTAAGTCCTTGTGGTTCTTCATATCATCCTCTTCAGGATGATTTGAGATAGGCTTGGAATCATGAGTATTTTGTTGATAATTCTTACAAGAATCAATCGAGAAAGTACGATGTTTCTTATTAGAATCACACACGCAAGAGATTGCAGCCTCCTGTCTTAATTTAAACAGTTGACATTACATATCTTCAATCCTTTCAATCAAGGCTTCCTTTTAAAATTGGAATACTTCTGGAGAAGTAAGATTGTTCATCGCGGAATAGTCAGGACTATTAGGAGGACAAGTGTGATTATCAGCAAAGAGATTAAGAGAACTTTCACATGTATCAACATCAGGACAGTAATCGAGAGTTGCCATCCATGCTTTAGTTATCTCACTTAACTCTTCATCAGAATTTCTAGAAGTATCATGGACACCTCTATAGCACTTTAAGAAAGTTTTATAGCTATCCTGAACTTTTCTATTCCTTTTATTGATTGACTGAGCTTTCTTTTAAGACTTTCTTTTACTTTGTCTAAGAGTTTTCTTAAGATGTTGTATAAACAATGACAAAGTTAATTTTAAACTAATTCTCATCCCTTATAACAATCAATTTAGGACGTCGAGGCTTTTTATCAGATGTAACAACATGGTTGCTGAACAAGTGACGTTTTTCTCTTTGACTAAGTTCAAGATCGAAAATCTTAAGCTTTCCAACAAGAGTATATCTAGAAAGTGTATCAAGGTTATTTCCCTCAACGATGGCATGCTTCTTAGAATCGTATCTAGATGGAAACGATCTGAGAATTTTTAGCACAATGTCCTTTTCAGGAATAGTCTTACCCAATGCAAAGGATGCATTAACAATTTTAGACACTTGGTGATTAAACTCATCAAATGAATCTTCATCTGCCATACAAAGGTTTTCCAAATTAGAATTTAGGTTTTGAAGCCTAGCTTCCTTTTCACTGGTATTCCCTATCATATAATTTCTAACACTTGATATGGTGACATTCTGAGATATGGTAACAACTATCATATAATTTCTAACACTTGAATAATTTTGTCCTTTTAGTTAATGGGTTCCTCAACTCCTCCAGTCAATATGGTTCCATCCATTTAGATTGATAGTGTCATCCTAAAGGCACATATTTATAGGTTTCGGAGTGTATAAAGCAAAAAAAAATTCTTTTTCTATTTTTTTTATGAACACAAGGGAAAACTAACAAGGCTAAAAACTCTATATGAGAACACTCCCCCACACTCAAACTTTACATTGTCCTCAATGTAAAATTTAGTCATTCAAATTAAAGTTCAAGATGGGAAGTTCATAACATGATATATATACACAATAAGAAAATAAAATGCATAATAAAAACTCATTACTCCAACTCATAGCTATTTCGGAACAATAGAGGATAAACACTAAACAAGCTATTTAGTTGGCATTTAATCCCAACTCAGCCAATATATACACCTCATCGTTAAGAAAAAATTCCATCTACTTAGAAAGGCTAGTGTTTATTCTAAATTGTTCAAAAATCTCTAAAAGTTGGGAGTTTTGATATGCAAATATCCAAAATAAGAAAATAAAAATAAAAGACTTGAAAAATAAAAAGATAGAGATAGATACACAAAACCAGTGGGTTGCCTCCCATTTAGCGCTTGGCTTAAAGTTGTCACCCGACTCGCAAGATGAATTCTCCATACACCAATAATCGGAAAAGTTGGGGATCCACCCATAGCACCTGTTTTGAAAACACTATCTTCACACAAATATTAGTACAAGAAAACATAATTGAAGCTATTAACCGATAAGAGTTTCCCCCCATACTTATTCTTGTCCACACTTGGAAGTGCATAAAGAATATAGAAGTCGGGTACTTCCACGGTGTCTTGTTCACAAACTTGCATAGTATGAGAATCAAGTATCTCTAATGACGGATATCGAGAAAAAAAATCATTCAATAATATTTTTGAAGCACATACATTCAAACCAATAAGAGGTAAAGGAGAAGAATCAATATGCAAAGGGTTAGACAAACCTTGTACAATCTCTTTTATTACGGAATCCTCTTCATCCTTGAAAAACTCAAGTGAATTATTCACCTCTTGTATATCATGGTCCTCTATCAAACCTTTCAACCATTCTTCGTTCGTTTCCGCCTTAACCAAAATCTCGGCATCGACATCATCATTACAATCATATGCAAGCTCAATTGTGTCTTCCACAATATTGTTCATAACGGTCACATTCTCAACATACTCCTATTTGTTGTAAGGAACATACTCCACTGCGGATCCAAGTCTCACCATAAGGAACTTTTTTAGAAAACTCATTGCATCATCCTCAAGCTCTACCTTTTGAATATATTCTTGATCGTTATAAAGATCAATGCTTGAGTAATCTACACTAGTATCATCATAGTCCTTTTCAACTTCACCTTGATTGCAAAAAGACTCCATTGTACACTCTTCGGGGATGTCACCATAAATTGGTTCAAACGATGTATTTTCATAGTCATCGTCACTATCATGGTTAACATAAGATTGGCTACCACTTCCCAAAGATTGGTCTTTCGCAGAATTTTGCATGTCCTCCTTGTATTCTTCAATGCCTTATCTTAAATTGGAAACACTTTTTTTGAAGTTCTTGGAGTGATCCATCCAAATTTTGAAAATAGCATTCTGATAAGTGCATATTTCACATATATTTGGTGTTAATTCCATGCTAGTATTTGATGGTTTTCTTGCAGATTATTGTGTGTTACGCGTGTTTTCTCTTATTTGTGTGTTAGAAGGTGAATAATCCAAAAAGAAGTGAATTCGAGCTTAGTTGTGCAGTGAAAGAAGCTAGCTAAGAGTGAGGAAGAGCCAAAGACCAATTGTAACTCGTTCAAATACAAGATTTATACTTTTCATGGGGTAGAGGACGAGAAGGCGAAGCCAACGGCGAAAGAACGGAGTCATTCGGAGTTCGTATGAATAAGTTATGGGCAAAACAAGGAAAGGGGCAAAATGGTCATTTTACAAGGGAAGTGCTATTGGCACCCTCACCTTGGATAAGGGGCATCCTAAGTAGACACCTGCTGTTCTCACTCCCGGTTTGGATAGGGGGACACCACCTTCTTCACGGTTTCAAAACAAAAAATTTGGCGGGAAATTTTTTGTTCACCTGGGTAAATTTCTGGGAAGAATTTGGACGTGATTTTTTGTGATTTAATGGCTGGAGTTGATTGATATCAACCTGTTTTGACTAAATAGGGATGGTAATGAGTTTGGTTTAATCAAACATGAGCTATATAACTCACGGGTGGAGCTTGAAATTGCCGGAAATGGTGATGCTTAATCTTGGCAGTGATCACGGGTGACTAATCTTAATGGTGTGTTGTTTTTGTTTGCTGTTGGAAGTGGTACTCGAGATGCTGCACCAGTGACTGAGTGAAGACATAGGAGGCAAAGATAGCTCGGGCTTGGCAGTAGCATGAAGTCGATGTGATGAGCATGGCAGACATGGAGCTTGGTTGCTGCCATTGGTGATAACGAGAGCTTGGAAGTGACCGTGGTGATGAGTTAATTGCTTTAGCTGATGAGACTGCATGCATGCCAGGGAAAGAACGGGGAATGGAGTTGTCCAGGAGAAGAAGAGCTCGAGCTTGATAAAACAAAGAAGAGTTGGCTGCTGTGAAGAATTGGTTCGCTGCCAACTTTGATAAGTGCATCTGGTAACGGACTGAGCTATTGGAAATGAACGTGAAGAATGCCAACATGGAGCTCGGTGATGGCTGAGGAATGATGAGAACATGGTTCTCAGTTTGCTGTTGGATCATGGATTGACGAGTTGCTGCACTGGGACTGTTAGCAGTGATCGTGATGATAGAGAGTTGATGGAGCTCGAGCTCAAGGAAGCTCAAGGAAGTTCAGGGGGACGAGATGGACGGCTCGAGCAAGTTCAGGAAAGCCCCGGATATTGGAGTAACGTAGATGAATATACATGGCATGCATGCATGGATGTTGGTGCTCGAAGAACATGGACAGCGAGGAGAACATGTGATGAAGTGAGCTTCCATGATTGAGAGAAGTTCGAGCTGGAAAGAAAGAAAAGAAAGAACGTGAAGATGATGATGACAGTGACCGAGCAGTATGGGGAGTTGTTGGAACTCACATGAAGAATGTGCTAGGAGATGATGACGTTCGGTGGCAAGTATGAAGCTGGAAAGTGTTGTTGCTCTACTGGGACAATGGGCAAAGCAAAGATGGAGGCATGAGGCAAAGAGACAAAGCGTGGAGAAGAGACAGCAAGACATAGGAAGATAGCACCCAGTACCACATGCGCACGAGGTTAAAGTGTCCAGCACTTGCATCAGATGGATAACAGGGATGCACATATCAGTTTTGTCGGGTATTATACCCTATAAATAGCATTTGAACTCTTCTCCCAAGGGAATCCGATATCACACACATCCCACATCCCACATCTCTCTTCCCACACCTCTCTTCCCACACCCCTTCTACATACTCTTCTTAAATTCCTTTTTCTTTGTTTATTGGTTAGTATTTTTAATTATGAGTAGCTAAATTTCTATCTAGGATTAGGGAGGAAATCCTACTATGTGTGCTAAAATATTTTAACTATTTTCTATAATAACTCTCTTGGTCCTTATTCTTGATTCGTAACGGTAATAATTTTCTTCATGTGTCCTATGATGCTTGATAATTAATTTATATATTCTATGTTAGAAACTAGCATTTTATAGTGAAGAAGATTAGTAATTTTTTGAGAAAAATAATTGCTTGAAAAGATTTATTTTCCGAGACGTATTATTTGTCCTAAATCGTCTTGAGTAATTTTTGGAGAGTGTTATAGGGAATAATTATAATCATTTGGCATGTGTAGTAGTGATGGAATCTTGACATCCTAGACTCTTTTAATTGAACACAAAAATCATTTTTAGCATTTCCATTATTTTATAAGTTTTATAAAAATCACCATCTTTTTGTCTAAAACCAAATCTTTAAAAAAGTCCGAGAATTGAATCCCTATACTTACCACTTGTAAAACTGCATCACATTCCATTTGTTGGTAAAGCTTATTCGACAAAGAAAAAGTAGAATTACTTACTTCAGTATTGTTAGGCCAATTATCTTCCCTTTGAATGGGTGAATGATAATAACTACTATCAGAAATTGGTCCAAACATACTATGAGCACAATCGGTCGATGAAACTGGTTCCATGCCTAGTTGTCTACAAACTGACTCCATGCTGACCATAAATTGTTGCATTTCATCTACCAAACTAGAGGAAATATGAATAGGAGCACAAGTATCATCCCCTCTTTGTGGTTGCTCACTTACATACCCACCATAAGAAGGTTGGAATGTATGAGAACAACTAAAAGGGTACGTGGAGTATTGACCATAACCAAAGGATTGGTTTTGATTATACTCCCCATAAGGGTGATAGTTGTCATAGTGTTGAGGTCGAAAACCGTACCCATTGTTCCAATATGCTCCGTCCATTGGTATCTGAAACAAGAGTTCTCATAACAAAAATAAAAAACAAAACTAAAAACAAAAATAAGAAACCAAAAACAAATGACAACCGTTGCCTCCCCGGCAACGACGCCAAAATTTGATCGCTGTCGTAGGCGTCAAAAATAAATTACACTTTCTCACTACTCAAAATATAAAATATAGCAAGGGCAAGAAAGGATCGTTCCCACAGAGAGGTCTAGGTTGTCAAGTTGTTTCGGTTTCCTATATAAAACACCTGGGGTTTTCTGATTTTTATAAACTAAAAGTAAAATAAAAACAAACAAACAATAAAGCACGCAAATCAATTAGATAAAAATATTGGATAAAGATTTCATCTTCAATTGTAAACAAGTATTGAATGTATGACTAGAATTCTTATTTAATCTCGCTATCATCAATATCCCTAGAATACCTTATTGCAAGAATACTCCGTAAATTTACTAAATTTATCAACACACACATTAGAGCTGCGTATGTGAATTCTACCTAAAGAATAACCTAACGCCTTGCGTTAATTAAGTTCAATTCCTATGAGCATTAAGTTTCAGAAATAGGCTAATCAATGCAATTATCATACATTGCGCATGACAATTCGAACAAAAGTCAAATTCTACATATGATGACGAGAGTGTATCACTATAAACCGTAATCATATCATGCTACTCGTATTCAAGGTTATCGCTTGATGAAAACCCTAAAATAGCTATAGATATAGATGTATGTTCAATCAATTCTAGACTCAACTAAACAAACATTCAATCATATTGCAATACATCAATCATGCAATTATTATAATCAGTAGAAAGTGAACGATGGTTTTGAGAGAAAACTAACTCATAAAGATCAAAACTTGTTTTCAAAATCCAACGACATCTTTAATCAATAATAAAAACTTAGTTACTCATGGCATATGAGTTCATAACAAGAAGGAAGAGAAAACCTATCATGTTTCTAAACCCTAGAACAAAAGTAGAAGCCTCTCCCTAATGGAGATATCTAGGTTTAGAGAAGACTTTTCTATTTATATGCTTTTCTCCCAAAAGGATACTTTCCCAAAATTAGGTTAAGTCTTCATAATCTTCAAGTCCACGTCCATCTACTAGTCCAACAAGACCATGTGTGAGAAATATGTCTCTGGAATTTTTGGGTCCAAAACTTGTCGTTGATTGCTGACGTCATCGCCGATTTCCGGACGCCGGAGTTTGTCACCGGAAAACTACCTCCGGCCACTGAGCCATTAGAAACTGTCACCAGGCAAATATGTACTCCAGCAACTCATCTCTCCTTCTCTGCAGTTCAAACATTCACAAAAAATCATCTAACCCTTCATTTCTTGAGAAAACGTACCCAAAAGCGTGCCATGTAGCTCATATATCCGGCCTCCAACTCTTGTATCCAACACATACCCCCTTCGCGATTCACTAAAACATTATGATTCACACTTTAAATTCTAAAATCCGGCAACCGAAACTAGTAGCACCAGTGCACCAATTCTACTCACTTTTCGCACAGCCTCCGCAGTCTTGTGGCAACATTCTTTCACAGCTCAGGTCATTCCATTGCCACAAACATCAATCCATGGTACATCAAACTGAGCATACCCTGTATTCCAAGCCTAGCATACTCAAACTGCTCATCTACTTGCAATTTCACCAACATCATCCACCATCAGGCCTTGGAAAACCACAAGACCCATTAATTTCAGGCCACATTAATCTCTATAGCATCTCAAGGCTCAACTCCATTGTTTGTATCTTCCAAATAAAGCTTCTCTGCAAAACCGTTCACAAATTTCCCATTACAGCACCTGGCATTCCTCTATTCATACCCATTGGCCTCAATTCCCTGCAATTCTTTTCTAACATCACTGCACAACAAAGACTAGCACCTACCTCTGATTCAAACCCAGTACCTGCTATATCATTCATGCCACCTGCATCTCAGTTGCACACTCCAACAGCTAACCTGATCTTGTAAAGCACCACCATGTTCAGCTGCAAACTTGAGCCGCTTCTGTCTCATTCCAAACCTCAGTTCCATGGCCATCATCTTCTTATACGAACATCAACGACAGATCTTCTGCTTCCCTGTAGCTCATACCCAATACAGACAGCTTCTTTGTTAACATAGCACTACCATATCCAAGCTGCCAAGACAAATATGCACAGCGCATACCACCACCAAGTGCATGTTCTTCTCCATTAACTCCATTTCAAACACCAGCCAACAAAGTTACTATTCCATTCCATCGCATCGACGTACTCTCACTCCATTTCGACTGCAATATCAGCTGTAACTGCACTTCATTCCTGCAGTATCACTAGTGCCAACTGCTCGTCACTGCCATTGGAACCAATTTAGTCTGCGCACAACACAACAGCTTCAATAAGGCCATAAGTGCCACCACCATTCTGCAACTGCACACATAATCTCCATTGCAGTTCAAGTTCACTTTCATTTAACTTTCCTTCAACATCCTCCTTCCAGCCCATTTCTGCACCATTGCTTTGCATGTAGCTCCAAAATCTTCAAAACTGACAGCAACCACCAGTTTCATGGCAGGCATCACAGCACCAGCTGAACCTTCAGTTCCCTTGTTCTTGTCCACCCTCAAATATAAACTACAGCTCCCAACTTTTCCAACACCACCAGTTCCTCTCGGACATCAAATTCAATATCAGTTGCAACCTTCTTTATCCCAGCATTGCAGTTCAGAACCAGTACCAAATCTATCAAAACCAGCCTCAACTCCCTGTAATTTAACTCCCCTGCCTTCATACAAGCTCACACAAACTCAATATCATTGCTTCATAATTCCATCTCAGGCTGCCACCAACACTTGCTCCTGTAGCTTCATGATAAACCAAACCCATAGCAGCAACCTCAAATTACCACCAGAACCCATGAATATCAACCATACCAAAATCCAGTTCAAACACTCAATTCACTGAAGCTTCATCAAACCCTAGCTTCTATTTCAGAGGGATTCTTCTCTTCTTCTCGATCCATATCAACAACAGTTTCAATTCAACCATTAACAACATTTTAATTCCTCCAGCTGCAATTTCATGTATCCTCCTGGTTCACCACCAACTTGTCCACCACATCATCAGAACTCGGCCATTACTCCACCTGCAGGTTTCTATCTCATTTGTTTGCTATCTTCCAATCTCGAACTCTTTTCTCCTCTGCCCCTGAATTTCATCAACAGCAGTAGAACAACATTTGGGTGAAAAAGGAATGAGAAAATGATTTCTCAATCTCAGGGTTTGGTGTAATAACTGAGACGGCTATCAACACCCATGGGTGTTTTTAGAAATTCTTCTTAAACTCCCACTGATTTTCCCTTATCCTCGACTGGGATCCGGATAGCACTTGCAATGAACTGACGCTTTTGACCCTTCTTGCTCAAAAATGGACGATTTCTCTTCTTTTGCTCCATATGACTCCAAAACACCTAAAAACTCAAACTCACACATAAGATACATAATTCACACGAAAACTCGCAAAGAAAGCATAAATACTAGATATAAAATTAGGTGTTTTAGACACCTATCAGCTCACCCATTCCCACTTTCAGTTTCAGAGACAGATCAGAGTTGCGCAGTGGAAGTTTCGTGGCGTTGAGTCTTCTACTATGTTTATTATGTTGTATAATCTATTTGCAAAATGAATTACTATTGTATATATAAAATTTGAGAGGAGTTCTTGTTTATATGTATTTCAGAGTGGGGCTAGTTTTTGGGTTAAGTTTTGTAGCAGAGTTCTTCATTGAATGTTTAAGTAAATGATTTAGATCGTTAGTGCCTCATTTTTTTTAGTTAATCTCTTGGATTAGACAGCTGCTAGCTTTAGGGGCGCTACAAAGTTGGTATCAGAGCTCACTATTAGATCTTATATGGGAAAAGATAGAAATAGCCAGTGCCAGTAAGTGAACTAGATTAGTTTAGAACTGGGTTGGGTTGTGAGACAAATTTTAATCACTAAAAGCTATTAATAATTAAAAGATTTATTTGTTTGATTGTTTTTTTATGTATTAAAGTAAAAATTGTAGGGTACACCAATACTTTAGGATTTGATAATAATTAATCTAAAAAGTATGAACTAGTACATAATCCAATAGAAAAATAGTGTGATTAATACAATTGATAAATCTTGAAAGTTACATAAAATTTATAGAATACCTTGATTTATACATATAAATCAACAATTTATAATCACATAAATGTTAATAATATTTTTGGAACTTATAAAAAATTGAAAGAGTAGTGAATAATAGTTCAACCATCAATGTTAATAACAAAAATATTATAATAGTAATCATAAAGCATAATAAATGTGATAATTTTGATAAGTATTATATTGAACTTGAACTTAACTAAAATCTCACTAAAGATATATAACGATGGAAATAATAATTATGATTAAATAACTATGGAAAATTATTTACGCTTATCTACAACTAAGTATTTGTAAATTAAATTAAATTACAAATTATCTTTAATCTAATAAATGATCCAGTGAATCTATAAAATGAAATAAATGTACATGAAATAGTGACAATAGTATTCAGATGATTAGTGTAATATTATAATTAAAAGAAAATCAATTCGTATATTAATATAATACTTTGCATTAATAACAACATTTAAAGACTACTAGAATATATTATAATTTTATGTAGACTCAAATTTAAATCATATTAATTTGTCAACACCAATATTTAACAAGATATAATATACGAATTCAATCTGGAAAAAAAAAATCTCTATTATACCAATCTTTATGTGGATGTAAAATCATATTTAAAAAGGTAAAAGCTTAGTGTATCAACCAGGCTATGAACTTAAGAATAATGGAAATAATAATATGGTTGATAATAATATTCGAATAATTAGGCTAGTAGGAAATTTATTGTAGATTATGTTTGGAAAATTTATATAAAGGTATTATAGTAAATTTAAAGATATCAGATATTATAAATTGACATGAAATCGAATTTGAATTACTTATATTGATAAAATAAATAAACGATAATAATAATAACAATAAAAATAACATGGAAGGTAGTGTTAGTTTGCCCCCCTTGTGACACAATATCGCCCCCCCTCCCGCTTCGGCTCCCCTTGGCAAAGTTACCCATGAGGCTCGCTGGTAGGCTAGCACAACAACCTGTTCAATTAATGTAGTAGTATGTCGTTGGAGCCTAGCTTGTTAGGCTTCCAACTAGTTTCATGTAATAATATTAAATAAAAATAATTAAAAATAAAATAAAATAAATTTAGATGATTAAATTGTTTAAAATGTTATAAAATTTACGAAGTAAATTTTTAAGTTAAATCAGTTACAATTAAATTTTGAGATGAATTAGTCATAATAAGTTAGAACTTAATTAACTTTGATAGATTAATCTAGCACTGGAGAATAGTGAAGGTTGTGTTTTCTCTGTTCGTAGGAAGGCGTTGTTGGGAATGGCCAACCTTGACAGGGAAACTGCATTCAGAGATGACTGATCATAGAAGTATAATTTAAATCTTTAGAAAACCAATAATTATAAAGTCAACTAGAAAGATTCGTATGAATCTCCCTTGTAATTAAAGACAAGTATTTATAAGATACAAATTAGTTTAAGAAACTTAGACTTTCCTATTTGATAGAATCTAAATCAGTGTAGTTGAACCTAGAGCTACAAATTTTAGATTTTAGTTGTAGAAATCCATTTAGGTTTGTACTTTGTTTTATGTTGTTTGCGCTTAGTCAAGATATAAGATTATTCTTTAAGGTGGGGAGTTTTTGAAGACCAGAAGGATGGTTTGATTTTCGAGGACGAAAATATCTAAAGGTGGGGAGAATGTAGTGACCCTCAAGCTCGTCAACGATATTAGACTGGTCAAGTGACGAATTAGACGAAAATAACTCGATTAGTTTAACACGGGCGTTAATTAATAGAAATTATTCTAACAACGATCTAGATACGAAACTAGTATCGTTAGATAGATCTCGAAAAGTTACATGGAATAGACTACTCGAACGTGTCGTTCGGGTATCGGACGAAGAAGATATTATCAGAATTATTTGAAGAGAAACGTTAACCAAACCGGGCTACCCTTATCAATTTTCGGGTGCCTTTAGAAATCCTGGTCGACCTTATCAACCCAACCGAGAGGATAAACTCTCATTTCTATTCTTTTTTCTTCTTCCTATTTCTCTTTCTTTCTTCCCTGTTCTTCTTCTGTGAGTGATTTGAGTTCACCAAATAGTGGTTCTGAGATTGGGAGAAGATTATTCATATCAAGTAACGACTGTTACTGGTGGCAGTTGAGGATGGTTGAATTGGTAGTGCTGATGAGGATTGTGTTAGATATGAGTATGTGTTGTGATGATATTATGTTGGTTATGGTGCTTTGACTGTTGCAGTTGGTGTTGTAGCAGCGATGATGAAAATCCAGTAATTGTGAGTATATGTTGAGTGTTGTTCAGCTGGAAAGTGTTGTTGAGTTGGGATTCAGTTAAATGGGGTAGAGAAATGAACTGTTGGTAATAACTGAATGCATAAGGATTCTTGTTGAATGCGATATTATGTAACTGAAGTATCGGAATGATGGATTAGATGTTTGTATGGAGTTGAACCTCTTTTGTAAAAGATTGGAAAAGATGCAATGGCAGGTAGGCATAACTTTTTATTATAATTGTATTGGGTTGGTTAGTATAATTGTAATGTTTGCATCACTCTATTCTTACCAGGTTATGTGTTGCACTTTGTTTATGCATTAGTGTCCTTTGGCCTGCGCAATGGCTCTGGCCTGTGCAAGAGTTTTGGCTTTGTGCCATTCAGCCTAGTCATGTATCTGACTCTAGATGACTTAGTCCATCTGACTGAGTCGGATCTGTTTGACTCAATGAGTCACTAGACCCGAGTCAATGACCAGTTGACTCGTTTGACCTTGGACTTTGACCTGACTTTGGACGTTGACCGTTATTGACTACATTGACCAGACGTTGACCGTTAGTGATTGTTAATTGAATCTAGTGGACCAGGATTTGTGTAATGGTCTTGTTTAGTGGACTTGGGCTTATGAATAGTTATCTTTTATGGTTGAAAATTAGACCCTTATGGTCTGAATTAGACTTTGACTTCTTCTACAAAGTTGTAGATATTCATTTGGCTTAGATAATGGACTATAGAACCAACCTAATACAATTAGTAAACCTTAGCTTTTCTAAAGATAGAGAATGAAAGGATGTAAAGTCATAAATGGACTTAGAATCATTAGTTAGACTTGTATGATTCTTGTATGAGCCATTTTGGCTAGATTCTTAGACTTCTTGTGTGGTTAACAATTAGATTTTATTAACAACGATCCATTCAAAGGATGAACCAGTATATCGTGGATCTCGAGGTAGGCGTGGCTTGTCATCAAAAGAGGTGGGAATCGATAACGAACTCTCTTGTATTCATTATTGTTTTACAAATCAATCTTTGTGTTGTGAAATTCATGCATATCTTTGTGTGATCTGTGTAGTATGAGATGTGTGCTAACACAATATCAGTATTCTATGGCTAGGGCGATACACCGCAATATTACACAGCTAGGGCGATACACCGCAATATTATTCTTCCTTTATATATTCAGTATTGTATGGCTAGGGCGATACACCGCAATATTATTATGGCTAGGGCGATCCACCGCAATGTTATTCTTCCCTTATGTGCGGCAACACACATCTCATGCATGGATGTTTATTGTTAGTTATGAATGTCTTTGAAGAAGTTTCTACGTTACGTTTTATTGTCTTTCCTTGTATTACTGAATTTCGATAAAAACTGCATTGTCTTCGAATCATATTAATGATTACTTGAAAGCTAGTTGTTATTTCTACTGGGCACCCCTTTTAGGGATGATGTTCTCACCCATTCCCACTTTCAGTTTCAGAGACAGATCAGAGTTGCGCAGCGGAAGTTTCGTGGCGTTGAGTCTTCTACTATGTTTATTATGTTGTATAATCTATTTGCAAACTGAATTACTATTGTATATATAAAATTTGAGAGGAGTTCTTGTTTATATGCATTACAGAGTGAGGCTAGTTTTTTGGTTGAGTTTTGTAGCAGATTTCTTAATTGAATGTTTAAGTAAATGATTTAGATCGTTAGTGCCTCATTTTTTTTAGTTAATCTCTTGGATTAGACAGATGCTAGCTTTAGGGGTGCTATAGTATGCATACACGTATGCGTACTTGATGGTTTGTGAAATTCCGGGTACCTAAGTACACATACCGGTACACGTACTGGCGTAAGGTTTAGGTCCGTGAATTTCTGCTGGAATTTGGAAGTGTACTAAGGTATGCATACCCGATTGCATACTGGCGAACCCAAACCCAGTCCGGTCACTAAGGTATGCGTACCCGTTTGCATACCTAAGTGAATGATATTCTAAAATCGATTTTTTCATGAACTAATACATTTATATAATAAGGAATGCAATCTTTTGCAAAACGTGGCTATAAAGTTCATGAATTGATTCGAGTGAATCAAAATCGATTTTTCTTCAATTGTGTCTTGTATACTTCTATGAGAATATAAACAATTGAACAACTCTAGAACTAGTTTTATTTGAGTCATTTGAACTAGTTGTGATTGAGATGAACAGGGTTGATATGAAAGTGTTCATATGGATAACTTTGGTTATCTGTTGTTGAGCCAACTAAGTGTACACGTTTTGGTATGGTTACACATATCTAAATGAAGTCACATTTTGTTTGTATATAACAAGCTAAGTTCGATCTAACGGTTGAAAGATATTAGCTTGAATCTAACCAGGTTTTCATCTGACGATGAATATTGAATGCTTTGTTACCAAGGTAGCATTGATTGCAAATCCTGATTTGAATACTATATAAGGAAGAACTCTAGCAACTGGGAAACCTAATCCCCACACCTCATGTGTGATACTAGTTGCGACTAGAGTCG
The DNA here is from genome assembly GCA_023529315.1 of Papaver bracteatum. NCBI lineage: Eukaryota > Viridiplantae > Streptophyta > Magnoliopsida > Ranunculales > Papaveraceae > Papaver > Papaver bracteatum. The sequence continues at coordinate 19,925 of JAJJWX010000935.1, read as the reverse complement.
ATTCTCCTTTAACCTAGGTTTTTCTAAAACCATTATAGGTTAACGACTTAAAAAATTCATTGGGATTCTGAAGCCATACCCAACTATTTTCTATGTATTTGTGTGTTCTGATCTTACTTTGTTCTATCGTTTTCAGTACTACTTTCTCTAAGATTTGCTCGAGATTCAATCTCCGATAGGTAAGATAAAAAGTAGTCACAAACATCTTTGTCTCATCGTTTGTGATTCCACAATATCATGTTTCGCTACCATACCATTAAGATTATTGTGAGGTGATTGATATTACTAGGCTGTTCATCGATGGAATATAAGTATGGTGTATCAATTGGTTCCTATTCATCTTGATTTATCAAAATACAGAACAAAAACTCTTGGGTATTTTTATGGGGGACATATTTATTCATTCTATAGACTTTTCTGTTTGAGACAGATTTGTTTATCAAGTCTTCGACTTTGGGTAGTAGAAACTCCTAGTCATGGGTGAGATCAGCTAAGGGAATCATGTGTGAAGTATCCTGATGGGATCAGAGGAATAAGGAGCAAGAATGTACCTTGAATCAGTGTGATATTGATTAGGGTTCAACTACATTCCAGTCCGAAGTTAATGAATTGTTCATGAAAGGTTAGCCGAAAATAGCCAATCAAACTATATGTTTAACCATTTTCATATAGCACTTTAAGACTTTTCTTGAGTCACACATATGATCAAAAATGTCTAGATAGTGTTTTTAAAGAGTTGTTCAAATGCCGATCATCTCATATAAATAATTCTGATGCATCTGAAAATATTCGACAGGGTAAGTACGTGTACTCTACCTGTTCATGAATATTTTTGTCATAGTACGTGTACTGGATATGTGTACCGTCAAGACAAAAATAAGTTCAGGAACTCACAAATATTTTATGGTTTGAATACTAGGTATGCATACCTTTTCAGTTTTAAAACCAACAAATCTTTTCCGGTTTGCATACTAGGTATGCGTACCTTTCCTGGTTCACGAGTCACAGATTTTTTGTGGTATGGATACCGGGTATGCATACCAAAAAGTCGCTTCCGAATTATAGTTACAGTGGTACATGTACTGCGGCTCTGGACTTATAACAGTTCTCCCAGTATGTGAACTGGTATGCATACTGTCCTGTATCCAGATTAACAATTTTTCTATATCTCTCTAATAATCAATTTGAAGCATTCACGAATAACATCAATGACACATATCACTGTTCCAGGATATTTTCAAATGATTAAATCTTGAATCATGATTTAATTCATGAACAATACATTGTTCTTAATCAAATTCATCAAGTATGAACAAATGTTCTTATATTAGTCATATTTCGAGAAAGATATTCAAGATAAACTTGACTTGAAATTTATGTTATGTATGTACTATCTAATTTAGTCATGTGACAATGTCTCATAGATAGAAAGGTGAAAACTTGAGAAATAGGTGGTTCAATCTTCACTTACCTTTTGGTGTTGAAGTTCTCCAAAACTCTTGTTGATCTTCGCCTTCAAATGGTAGAACGAGTGATATTCGATTCTCAACTACACACTTCTATGTTAATACGAGACCAGACTAAAAATAGACTAGAAATCAAGATATATTTTTGATCAACTAAATTGACAACAAACTCGAGATAGCAACACTTGTTATTTCGACCGAGCAATGCTCTAACAGTATTCGTATCTTGGCACTTTGTTGAAGAAACTTCAGCAACTAATTTTGCAAATTATCTCCGAGAAGTTAGGAATCCATGACATGGTTTCTCAATGTGTTTAAAGAAGCATGAAGCTCGAGAACACTATTTTTCGAAGAAAGTACCTCTTGCTATCTCCAGCATTCAAAAAATTTGTTCATCAAATTGAAAAGACTCAACTCAAAGATTTGCAAGCCAAGATTTGATAGAAGTACTCATCAGGGAAAGCGCTTTCATCAAAGGTGCAGTTACTGGACTTACCGTGTTGTACCTTTTTTTTTTGCTTTGTCAAGGTTTTCCTAATGGGATTTCCTTGGTTTTAACAAGGCTACATTTTCATATCCAACACTATTTTAAGCCTTTACATGTTTATGTAATTTTAAGTTTTTCTCTTTTGAATTTTCCTGTTATATTGTAATGGTTTATCCACAATGATGATCATCAATGGGAGCGTTATAAGCATAAATTTATTAACTAAGATGTCCTTGTGTCTAAGATTAGGGTGTCCATATACTTGGGTACTAAGAGAAACTGCAGTGGGGAGAGTAAAACTAAAGACTAAAAACCCAAAAAAAATAAAAGAAATGGGTTTAGTCCGTGTTGCGACGCTACGGTGGAGGAGTAAATTTGGTGGAGCGTAGTTATAAAGGTTCGTCTGACACGGGGCGTAGGTATAAAATGTGTTTGTGTTGGACGTAACTTTAAAATGCGTCTGATGTCGGGCGGAGTCTAAATTTGTGTTTGGTGTGGAGCGTAATATATAAAACCGCCCGGATGGAGAGATGTAATCACAAACTAAGCCCGGCAGGGCGCAAATACAAAATACGCCTGGTGGGGCGCAAATGAGGCAGTACGCCTGATGGGGCGTAACTTTGAATTACACATAATGGGGCGTGACTAGGAATTACGCCTGAAGACATCTATGGTTGGTTTGGCTCCGAGTGTAATTCTGGTTCATGCAAATGAAGATGATAAGCAACTTGATTTTTTTTAAATGAGTTATCTTTATAGTTGTGATATTGACTCATTGGCTATTCTATTAAGTAAACTGCAGAGGAGATTCTACGTAATAGCCCACCACACCGAGGTACATACTGAACAATTTTCTTGAGGAACAATTTACTGAAAATTCACATGGTTTGCCGATTTGATGCTCAAGCTCAACACATAAAATTCTTGACAACTTGATCATTAAGTTAGTTATAAATTCCTGTGCTCTACTATTCCTTTGAGCTTGCCAGCAACATTGGAAAATGTATAAGGTGTTTCAATGCCATTAGTAAAAGTTAACCCCATAAATCAGAACACAATGATATTAATTGGTGGAAGGATGGGGCGTAGATTTAAATTACGCCCCATGTAGTAATAGGCGTAACTAATAATTGTGCCCGTATTCAGGCGGACTTTAAAGTTACGCCTGGTCAGACGTAACTTGGAACTACGCCTGGTTGAGGCGCAATTGAAACGTACCGCCTGGTAACAGGCGTAAATGTAAACTACGTCCCATCGGGTGTAGATTAATGTTACGTTTCAAACAGACGCAACTAATATTTGCGTCTGACTACCAAGCGCAAATTAAAATTACGCCCCAATCGAAACGCAACTAATATTTGCGCCTCACGCCGGGCGTAGTCTTAAATTACGCCCGACCAAAACCAAATATAGTTTGGTTTTTGGTTTTACTCTGGTATTTGCTCTTTACTCCTCTCCGTAGCGTTTGAAATCTCGACCAAATATTTGGTTTTGGTCGACCAATGTGGTTGCTCTAAGTCATATATATATATATATTATATACCTATAAATAGGAGAGATTAAAATTATGTACTTACACACAAATAAAATTCTCTCTTCTTCTTTCCCCATATTTCTGTATCTTCTTTATTTCGTAAAAAAAAAAGAAATATTTACCAATTTACTTTACAGTAAGACGGGGATTGAATTCTTACAGGGGGTTAGTCAATTGAGATTTATAGGGAATTTTGGAGACATTCCAAATCTCTTGTTAGTCGATAGGGAGTCTTTTTAAATCTATGAGAGTTTTTGTTATTGGATAGTGACTTTCTGAAAGTCTTTAGAATTCTCTGTTATTGGATAGTGACTTTCAGAAAGTCACTAGAATTCTCTGTTATTGGATTTGGATTTCCAAATCAATGATTTAAGGTTATGGGAGACTTTTGGAGACTTTTAAGTGAAAATATACCATAAAAGGCTTAAACAAAGTCTCTCCAAAATAGGTGATATTTGTAGAGACTTTAGGATATTCAAAAAAATAAAATAAATAAACAAATAAGCTATAATAAATTTCATCCATGTATTAAAAAAAAAAAACGTTATGTGAGATCTCAACCCATGCATTATGTTCATGTTCAATTTGGTTTAATTTTCGGTTGACTAAATAGTCACGATTTCTAAATTTACAATTTTTCATCGATTATGTTCTTCCATCTTTTTATATTAATAAATAAATCTATGAATTATTTATTAGTTTTATATAATGATTTTTGAATTATTTTTCCTTCTAATTTGAATTATGTAAGATAAAATTTCTATATATTTGTCTCAATGACTCACTGAGATTTCCTAAAAATCACTCAGAGAGTCGCCCAAAATCAATAGATAAATAAATATATGAATTATATATTAGTTTTATATAATTATTTTTGAATTATTTTTTCTTCTAATTTGAATTATGTAAGATAAAATTTCTATATATTTGTCTCAATGACTCACTGAGATTTCCTAAAAATCACTCAGAGAGTCACCCAAAATCAATAGATTTATAGAGAGTCTTCCCAAATCTCTTGCAAAAAAATTCTCTCGATATCTCTGAAAATCCCAATTGACTAACCCCTGTTAATGATTTACTTCTTAACAACGTGAATTAATTGAATTGAGAAGACACACAAAACACTATGCAAGGCGTACAATACATTTGCTCATTATCTTGAAGTTACTGATGTTGTTTAATATTAGCCCATAATTTTTGGCCTTCAAGATGGTATTCCCTTTTTGCTATCCTGGACCCCCCAGGTTGCTAGGCTTCAGAGCCGAGCCTGCTTTTGATATATAGCTGGGCATGAAGGCGCTTTCGAATCATGAATTCCGGTATACAGGTTGTGCAGTCCACTTAAGATGCAAATTCAACTTTCCACATTCTGTTCCTTCTACATGAAAAGAATCCGTGTACTGCCCTTCTAATATGACTCTGGTGAGAGTCAAGATGCATCTGCCCATATAATCCTGAAGAGATTCAAAGAAGATTGTCACAGTAGGTATAATCTCAGAAAACTGCTCGTGTGTAAACCCAAAAACGAGAAGGCTTAGAGAATTACTACATTATTGTTCGAAGGTAGTAATTATACTAATCTTTATAGCAGATTTAATACCAACATTTCGCTGTCCTGGTTTTTTAACATGTTAAGGGAGTTTGTCATTAATCTTATTTCCCATAATCAGACACATTACAAAAATTGTAAATCAGGTTCAGGATATCTCACTTCTGGTTAAACCAGGACATGACTAGTAATACCTGATTGTACCTATAGAGAAACGAGAAAAAAAATCGTAATAAATGTTTACCTTCCCAAATAAATCATGATCATAAATGTCCATCTGTAACATATCATGCAAACCATCCTCCACGACAAAGTCAAAAGTCTGATTCCAAACTGGATTTAGGCAGTTATTTATAACCTGGGAATGCACACAGTTTAGAAGTTAGAACGGTGATACAACATCCCAGGGAATCTCTAAATACGGTAGCAACATGAGATAGTACTGCGAATATGAGATACATGATGTCCTATTCTGAAAAAGAAGGAAAAAGGTAAAGAAGAAAATAACAAAATAAACTTACCCGTGTTTTGCTTCTCGTTTGACATTTTTTCATTTGTAGCACGACGTAGGGGTCAGCCAATCCCATTAAATCAGCAATCGGCAAATCAACAGCAGATATCACTGTCACAGATAACACTCCTCTAACAATGACTTCCCTTCTTTTTATTCCGGTTTTGCCAGTATCAAGATCCATCCTACCATCCAGTCTACTACTGAGAGCCCTCTCCAAGGAGGTCATGGAATATTTGGAGGCAAAAGGGTTAACAGACTCTTTTCCCGCGCCAAACGGACAGTACAGAAGCTCTAGGTGCACCTATTGCAAGAAGTTTAGTTGGGTTATTGTTATTATACAAATTAACTCTATATGCAATTTAAAAATCGATAGCTTTTCTCTTTCCACTGGTCATTGGAAACTTTCCAGGTGGCCGCCTCAGAAGTTGCCTACCCCAAACAAATACCATCAAGGTAAATTGTCCCTTGGGGTTTCTCGTAAAAGCAAACTACTGTACTGAATAATACCAGTGTAACATATAAGTGAAGTACTACAACCTGTCTAACTAAATTAAAACACTAAGACCTTCCATATTAGAGGCAAAGAATAAGGGTAATCCAACAAACATCGAGATAGACATAAAATTTTAGCTGTAAGATACAATTTGGTGACAAGCGGTCAATAAAGTGTCCGCTTATGTTTTTCTGATAAGGGAATGCAGTGCTTATCAATTGACCAAAAATGAAACATCGTATTCATGGACTCTGTTTCTGTCTTCTTACTAATGTTAAGAGAGTACACAAGTTGCTATGGCTAAGTGTAAGTTTCTCTTACTGAATTATCTTAGCCCAATTCAAAGTCTTGATATATACATATAGCGTGAGTGTGATGTCTCTGGGGTAGCGAATTACGTTTTCTCTGCAAATACTTCTCAATACAATTTGAAATTGGCTGACCGCAATAGAAGTTATGTTCTTACCTGACCCCGATTCTTCTTATCTCTGGACATCCAAATCCTTTACCAATTTCAACCATACATCCTTCACTTTACCTGGCTCAAGGTCCTTTAGCTTCAGGCAAACACATCCTATGAGCTCAGCTGCCCGAACTCCGTCATCATCAAAAACTTTTACTACTAAGTTCTGAGTAGTTTCATCTTCAACTATAAACTCATAATGTTCATTCCATACAGGATTCAACTGGTTTTTCTGAAAGAAAAAAATACTAAATTAATAGTAAGTTGGGAGAAAGATGAACAGACTCTAGAAACAAAAAAATGTTCACCTACAATTGTTTTGCTTGTTTTCATTCTGTTACGTAATGGACGTATGTATAACACAGCAAATGGATCAGATTTTCCAATGACATCCTTATTTGTGAGTTCCTTGGCTTGTATAAGTTTCACTTCTAAAGTTCCAACTGGTTGCAACTCAAGGTCACTAATGAACAACACAACTGCAGTTAAGGGAATCTGGCATGACAAACAGAAGAATCACGCTTTTCAAGTTTTTAAAACAGTAACCTCCACACAGCTAGTTGGTAAGACTACACAACTTCTTACAAGCCTAACATATGCACATATGAGCTATTTCGGTAGCTTCCAATATGCAATGTGGTCCCACTCAAAAATGTCAAAGTCTATGTTATCTGATTGCACAACTCAGGAGAGGTAGTTAAGCCGAGGTTCAAAACACTTCAAAATATTCGAATACATCAAATTGAACTGTTCTACAAGCAGAAACCATTCAAATTTTCTGAATTCAATAACACAGTTGGCAATGCATCCTACTGGTACTTTAAAAATCTGGATATGTGATGAATTACAAGATTTTAGACCAATATCCAAGTCTTATATCGGTAAATTGTATCTACATGTAGGATGAAAACTATTTTTTGTTCTAGCAAATGAGAATCCGCATATGCCTTCTTGTACTAATAAGAAAACGCACCTGTAATCCCCGGGTATAATTGGAACAACTTTTCTAACTGGCCATGTTAAAGAATCTTCAATGGCATCACGAATTGTTTCCTACAAAAAAATGACAAATTCATGATTTGTAACCCTCAACAACACTGTTTAAGCATGATTAGCCATGAATAATTATAGAAAAGCACATCACACCTCTCTGTATGATACCCATGTTTTTTTTGCTCTACACAATAAACATGCTTCGTTGTATAGTAAATGTCACTTTCAATTTAACTTTGATCAAAGTTATACTGGGGATGAAATAGGAGTGCTGGAGTAGAAAGGGACAACATAAATTTAGGGATCAACATACATGACTTTTGTAAACATAAAGTGATTTCTGTTACTTCAATTCATCGTTAATACCTCATTTCCTGTTTATATTTTGGGCAGCAGAGGAAATCCAGATATGGCAGGGTACTATGAACTGTATATAGAAGCCATACAGGTGACTGTCTTGGTGCAGCCTCAGGAGGTTATTGCAACTAAGATTATATCTAAAATTCTCTTTATTAAAAATGCAATAGAGTAAGAAATCAACAGAATGAGGTATATTCCAGTGAACTCTGATTTTTAATCTATACTGATTGCAATTTACGTCATAAAAACTTTGATGGGTGGTTATATTTATCTGGCAAACAATTTGCATTTTACATAAACAAAATTAGCTTCACCCACTTCTATAGAAAAGTTAATTTCTCTGCTGACGATCTATAAGGGGTTGCACAGTTGAAAAGAGGAGAAAATTTGGGATACAGACTAGCGAGCCTACTTGCAAGTAGAACAGAAAGTCCTAACTTGACATAGATTTTTCTTAGATTTTTTCACTTCCAGATAAATAAGAAAAAGCAATAACAGAAAGGACAAACCTCAATTGCATCAGAAACTCCAGGAATTGATGATATATCACCTCCAACAACTTTAAGTGTAAAATCCAGCTTTTGCTGCCAATCAAAATCTGGATATAGTCATATCATGTGGTATGTTTGTGGACTACAGCTTTTAATAGGTTCAAAAGCTTTAGAATGAATCTCAATTGAAGTAGTAGCTCATGGAGAAGAATACCACACCTTTTCTCTTAATGAATAAGAAACAGCTCCAAAACAGGGAAATTCCTCAACTAGAGGCTTAAACATCAACCTAAAAACCCCTGTAAAACCAATATCTTTGACCTAGTTTGAACAATAACAACAACAAGTTCACTTAGAAACAAAAAGAAAACAGGATGTAAGAAAATTCAGATGTTTTGTATATTATTTTTTCCCAATTTCTGAGTAACAACATGACTTTGAGAGGTCTGTTTGGTACCTATATGTTTCTGTTGGAGCAATGTTTGTTGAATATATAAGGTTATTGAAAAAGAGAAACCAAGATTTATTAAGCAGGCTCACTATTTTTCTTTTGCTCGTTGCATTTAAGTCTGGCACTCATCAATCCTGAAAGTGAGTGAACCACTTCTGTGGAAATATGCACTTATGATACATGTAGGTGCTCTTGGTTCATTTCACAAAATAACTTGCAGTTTATAAGATTGAAAAATAAGGTAAATAGCCTAAATGGCTGTACCAAATATTACCTGCACAGGCAGAGCAATACCAAGTTTAGTCTTAATATCAAGAATGATGCTTGGATTTCCATCCCACTGCAACTCCAAATCCATAGTGATGCTTTCTGATCCGTCTTCAACGATAGAAACTCCTAACAAAGATGATGAACTCACATCAGTTTCTTGATCAATTTCACCAAATTAGAAATCAAACCAGTAGCAGTAAGTTTACAGAGTAAGTGGCAGGCGAAATGGTTTACTGCAAACACCTAAATGACAAGGGGGCCAAGTTTTATTCACATAACTTCACAGGTCATGCTAGAGTAATCACAGGTCATCAGTTTCTGGAGTAATTTGGCAAAGAGATACAAAGCCACAATTAGAGTGTACAGCTGTGTGCTGGCCTCGTGACCCATTGCAATTCAGAACCAAGCTTGATCCAAACTAACCCAGGGAAAGTAATCCTCAATTATCTCAACATGATTTTTTTCTTGAAAAGAACACGTGGCCCATCTAAATTAGAATCGGAAAAGAACAAAAAGTTCCTAAGTGAGATATGCTTCAGTTTTTAAGCAACATAGCCCTTACAAATATGCACATGACCTCTCTTATATGGTTTAAACTTTTAAGTTATCAGACCTTTAATTAAAATCCAATGGCCACTTAAAGAATTGTGACATAATGCTTATAGTCAGTACGTTAGACATCAAGAAATCTAGGTATACAGAATCAAATTTGTATCACAATTCCTTGACCAAGAGATGCACCTTTGCAGGGTTAGCTGACAGCTTGGTACCTTTAGCCACACAGTGGCCAATTGACTAAACTAAATAGGACTAACTGGCAATATATAGCAATTTGCTTGCATAGTTGTCAAGAGAGCCACTTTCCGGGTTCCGCTCACATATACAGATGATGCTAGAGTCCCAAAAGGACTGACAAAAGCTATTGAGCTCATTGTTGGTTCATGAAGATAACTAATTTGGCAATCTTAACGACAGATTACATATAACCATACCTGTCAGCTGCTTTGGTTGCGTTGACACTAAAAAAATTAATCGACTGGGCTTGGTTGATTCTGATTCAAATGCGTCGGATTCAATCACCAATTTTCACTATTGCACTAGTGGTAATACGTATTTAAACAATCATAAAACAATTGGCACAAAATGGCTCGGTGGCGGTGATATGGATATGTAGTGAATCCATTGGAGTAATGAGACCTAATAAGTTCAGGGATGTGAGGGTGGAACAAAAGACAGATTCCCTATGCTGAAAGGGGAAAATGCTTTTCATTGTTTGTTTTCAACACAACGAGTGCATACTACACTAGATCAGGAAAACGTTAAAATTGGAATAGCAAATCAATCATTTCACAAAAAATAATGAGAATTGTAATTCTTTCAAGTGAAGCCAATAATATCGCAAATAAACACCTAAAAATCAGAAAATAAACTTCACAGTTCCTGAAAAGCTGCAAATCTTCAAAGCACCTAGTTGTGTGACAGATATTAAGAAGTCAAACAAACCTGTAAGCTGAGGAGCAACAGTACCAAGAGTAAACCTGGAAAATTTTAGAGAGGACAAGATGACAGGTCTATATTGTTCGAGAACCGGCTCAACATTATTTCTTATGAGCTCGACGCTGCCTGTAACACAAAGCGAAAAACAAAAATTACTTCTCGTCACAATTCCCATCCATTCAAGCATATCATTCAAGAAAACAATCCTCAATTACCTCATTAACATACGGCCAAATCTTTGTAAGTTGAAGGTTAAGCCAATTCAACTGCACAATATAAGAAAAACCTCAGAATTCAAATTTTCATACATTTGCACAAAAAGGTTACTCAGGTACTTATGTTGTGCCAAATCTCTACACGATAGAATATAGAAAAACACCATATCTGATCAAGTTGACATTTCAAATCTCAAGTGTTAAAAAATATAAAATAAGGAATAAGAACTCAACTTCTGCCTGTGTGAGAAGACAACCCATGAAGGATAAAAGTCATCAGGAAGAATCTTCTTTGCATCATTTACTGTCAATCTTGCAAAAGACGCCACAATTGTAGCCTATAAACACAACAAAAAGAGATGATCATTTAGAACCTTGATTATTGTAAGAAATAAAAAAAAGATAGTAATTCATTTACCAAATGAGAGCGATGCTTGATCGGGATTTCTCATAACGAACAAAAGCTGCAATGAGACCAATACCCACGGAAATCCCAATTATCAGACCAAAGAAGAAGGACATTTTCAGTGATTTAGCTGCAGATTTTTCTTCTTGTTCTTAATATTAAAGACTAATAAAGAGGTATGGAATCTAAGGAAGTGTCCTTGCCGGATTTCAGGGTGAAGACAGAAGAAGAAACATAGAATACTTGGAAGTGTCGTCGAGAGGAAAGAGGAGGTCAATCATTGACTTTTTAAAATGACACTGCGGAGTGGGAGCAAATAGGAAACAGATGGCACCAAGAAAGTTGGTATTCCGATCGTAAAATTTATATTCCGGTAGAAAAATTATTATTTGGCAGCGGGAATAAGCGAATTAGTTTCTCCGTCGGGAATGGATTCCAGTGGAAAAGCAGTTCACTTTCCTTCCTTTTCAAAAATTTAAATTTTCTTTCTTTTTGTGAGCTTTGGAAACAACGTTGTTTGACTTGTATTTTTATGAAGTTCGTGGGTAGGTTTTACGGACCCGAGTCACCCGACTACATGTGGAACAAACAAGGTGGGACTAGGTGAGACGCCTTTTTTTTTTTTAATAATAATCCTCAGTTTCATTTTAGTCGATGTTTTAGGAGTTTGTTACGTAGATTAAGAAATCTAGAGATACAAAAGTTTTCTATGTATACCCTTGAAAAAATCTTCAAACATTAATTGATATTAGTGCAATTGAAAATAAATTTATGGTTCCAAAACAAAATGTTAGGGTAATGTTGGTAGTTTTGTGGGAAAAATATGAAAACTATCAAGTAATGTGGAACAAAATAATAACCCTAATCACTCTGCCTAAAAGTGGAACGGAGGGAGTACTGAAATGAGGTGAAGAATTACATGAGTTCATACCTCCGGATACATTGTATCACCCATTTGGAAGATGACTTAGCCATTCTACTTCGACATAATATCTTTACCATGTTTTGCAAATGTACGAGCAACATGGTTCACATCTCTATGCACATGAGTGCATTTCAACTATCAAAAGATTTCAAACATTGTCACAATCAATAACTAAGTTTCTTGTGGTCCATTTTATTGACTCTAGACTTCCATTCAACGCATTAACAACATTTAAGCAATCTCCTTCCAGATGCACATTCATGTGTCTTTTTCTCTTGGCCCATAATGCAGCTTCCAGCATAGCTTTGGCTTCCACACATTCCAGGCGCCTTTTCATTTCTTGCATTTATCCCATCCCTTTTGTTTTGAATCCCATTATTAGGGATGTAGGGGCTAAGTTTTTGGGGGCTTAAAATGATAGTCAAAACCAAACCATGGATAGGGGGAACTTAATCCATGAGAAAAGACCAATTTACCCTTAAACATAAAAATTTCACAACTTTTATCAAATGCGATGAACATGATGATCATAAAAAAACAAATAAAACTATTATCTTCTCATTTTTCTAGTTTACAAAGCATGATGGATATGACAATCATGATGTCCCAATGATCATGATGATCATTAAAAAAAACTATTATTTTCTCCTTGTTCTCTTCTCATTCATAAATCACGATGGAGATGATGATCAAAATTTCATCATGATGAAAATGATGATCATAAAAACAAAAAATAAAGGAAACTTATTATTTATTTTTGTTTGTGAATGACTAAGAAATATGATTCTAAAAAAAAAATGTTTCGAAGTTGTTTACTGGTGTCAGTTCTTATTTTCCAACCGTAAATCTTATATTACGTGAAAAATAGAATTCCTAGCTATCGAATAGGTATACAATGGGAAGATTTTACTCCAAGCCATAATTAGTTGTTCACGGTTAGGATTTCCTAGCCGTCGTAAGTAATTCTGATAATCACAGGGGAAAAAAAACAGAGGTCTGATTTCGGTTAGGTTTTTCCGGGCGTGGTAGTACATTCGTCTGGGTTTCCCGACCGGAATTATTAGTTACGTCTAGGAAAAACTAGTCGTAACTTGTTCTGATAATAAGAAGAAAAAAACACTAGTTGAGTACGCCAGATATTCCAAGCCGTAACATGAGTTTCGACCGATAAAAATGCTAGGAAAACCTTATGGTAATTTGAACCTAGCCGTAATGCGAGATACACAGGTGATCCTGGAAAGAGTTTACGACCAGAAGTTCTTCATTTCCCGTAAGTAAAATGTTGTTTACGGTTTGTAATCCTTCATTCCTAATCAAACACTATTCACGGATAGGTCGAGTATTATATCTCAACCGTATTGTTGAAAAACCCAAAATTTGATCCTGATTTTGAAGGATTTGAATCAACAAAATTGTGATTAGGAGAGGTTTACATGGCTCTTTTGTGACTACTTTGACGATGTTTTTGATCAGTTTCTTCTAAAGTTTTCAAAAAAAGTTCATCAAAATCATCCTTCTCCGTCTTCTAAATCGAAAGAAAAAAAAAACTGATTTTCAAAAAATTAGTCTGATGATTAGTTTAGTTAATCATTCACTAATCATAATTAGTTTAGTTAATCATAATTAACACTAATTAATTTGAGGGCAATTTAGGTATCATACAAAATAGTATGATAAGGAGTCATAAGAATTACTACTTCATGACCCCACATAGCCCCCAAATTTTCATCCCTTTTAAAGCACCAATAATAGGATTCTTTGTTTGTTAGAGCATTGCTCGGCCGAACTCGCATGTGTTGCTATCTCAAGCATGTTTGTCAATATTAGTGATCAAAACTATACGTCTTGATTTCTAGTTTACTTATGACTAAGTCTCGGTCTAGGATAGTTAAGTATAGTTGAACTCCAAACTCCATGGCGATTATCTTACGAAGACGAATAATTGCTCAAGGAACCAGTGGAACTTCATCCGACCAAAAGGCATGTGGAGACTTGAACTTATCTAGCACTCAAAAGTCTATATATCTCATACTTTTGAGACAACACTCATATAAGAATGATAGTTTTCTTACATACACATTTGCTATTTTTTGAGTCAGAGTGAGTTTACTCACTTCTTATATTTTTCTCGAAATATGTGTTGGTGAGCTTTCGCTTTAACCACTTTTTATCTTTACCCGTGACGAAAGTCATGATGACGTTTCAATCTTGAAGATGACAATAGTTGATTCTTATGTCTAACGACTATTATAACATTATAGAAGAATGTTTCAATGATTGAAATGTAGAGTTGAGTTTACGTAACCACCTATGGATATAAGCGTATATAGTGTGTTCGCACATTAGTGTATAAATCCAAGTACCAGAAACCAAGTGCGTGCATATATGTGCATGCGGTATTGGGTACGCGTACCCGTATGCGATCGGCTGGTAGTTTTCAACCGGAAATTTCTGCTGAGTTTGTAGTTTGAAAACTAGTAAACCAGTCACCTTAGGTACGCGTACCAGTACGTGTACCCACGGAAGTTTTTGAACCAAAAATTTATGCTGAGTTTGTAAATTCAAATCCGGTAGCTAAGGTATGCATACCCGTACGCGTACCCAAGCTGGTTATATTTCTCAAATCGGTAGCTTATGAACTTAAAAAATAAATCAATAAGGAATGCAATCTTTGCAAACCATGGCAATATTGTTCATGAATTGATTCGAATGAATCAAACCGATTTTGTTTCAATTTTGTCTATGTACAAAGATCTAAGCAATTGAACAACTCTTCAACTAGTTCTTTTGAGTCATTTGAACTAGTTGTGAAGAAGATGAATAAGGTTGATATGGAAGTACTCATATGGCTAATCATTGGTTAACTATTTGTGAACCAACCAAATGTACATGTTTAGGTACGGTTATTCAAACCTAAATGAAATACATTTCATTTGTGTGACAAGCTAAGTTTCGATCTAACGGTTGAAAGATATTAGCTTGGATAAATCAGGTTTTTCATCTAACGATGAATATTGAATGTTTTGTTACCAAGGTAACTTAGATTGCAAACCCTGATTTGAAAACTATATAAAGGAGACATCTAGCAAATGTAAAAAACAATCCCCACACCTCCTATGTGATACTAGTTGGTTTTTCCAGAATCGATTCTCCTTTAACCGTAGGTTTCTTCTCGAGACCCTGTCGGTTAACGACTTAAAGACTTCATTGGGATTGTGAAGCGACGAAACTACTTCTCTTGTAGTTGAGCGATATGATCTCTCCATTTTCTATCGTACGAGTTCAATTGAATAATTGGCTTGAGATTATATCTCAATAGGCCAAGATAAAAAGAAATCACAAACCTCTTCGTCTTATCGTTTGTGATTCCGCAATATATAGTTTCGCTACCATACTATTTAGATTATTGTGAGATGATCAATAATTCTAGGCTATTCTTCGGAATATAAGTCCAGTTTATTGATTAGTTCCTGTTCACCTTGATTTTATCAAAAGACATAACAAAAATCATAGGTTTATCTATGGGAGATATATTTATTTATTATCATAGATTTTACTCGATCTGATTTGTTTATTAAAGTCTTCGACTTTGGGTCTTAGAAACTCTTGTTGTGAGTGAGATCAGCTAAGGGAATCAAGTGCATAGTATCCTTTCTGGGATCGAGACGTAAGAGCGAACTGTACCTTGAATCGGTGTGATATTGATTAGGGTTTAACTACAGTCCAGACCAAAGTTAGTTTGTAGTAGGCTAGTGTATGTAGCGGCTTAATACAAGTGGTGTTCAATCTGGACTAGGTCCTGGGGTTTTCAAGATTTTTGCGTTTCCTCGTTAATTAAATTTCTGGTGTCATGTTTATTTCTATTCCACATTATATTTTGTTATATAATTGAAATATCATAGGTTGTGCGTTATATCGATCAATTGTGAAATCCAACCTTTGGTTGTTGATTGGAAATTGATTGATCCTTGGATATTTGTCTTTGGTACCATCCAAGTTTATGTCTCTTATGTTTGATAAAGACTCGAGATTTCAATTTGATTGAGTATAAATCAAATCGAGAGATAGAGATATTAACTCCTTGATATACATTTTATTAAGATTGAGTCTGATTGTCTAGTTGATTCTCTTAAAAGTATATTAGAGTTAGTCCATACAGATTGCTAATCGAAATATTGGGTGAGGTTGTTAGACCCTGCTTTTTCAATTGGTATCAGAGCAGGCAAACACGTTTAAAAACCTTATAAGTATGTGTTTGTAGCGATCTGACACTATATGGACATAGGTGCTATCTCTATTAACGTACCACCAGTCTTCGATGGCTCGAATTACCTTTGGTGGAAAATTGCTATGCGAGCTTTTCTTCAATCGCGTGATTTTCAATCATGGGTATATGTGGTCAATGGCTATGATGCTCTCTTTGTGGCAATAGGTAACGCTTAATATTCCAAAGAATATTGGCGAATACGATGTACAATCGTTAGAGATACTTGATGTAAAGAAAACTCGACGGTTTAAATGCCATCATACATGCCATTACCCAAATATTCATCACCATGTCAAATTGCACTAGGTCTAAAGATGCGGGATATCTTGGAAACCGTATTCAAGTAAATACCAGTGAAAAGGAAGCCAGGCTTCAAACCTAAATTTCGATTGGGAAAACCTTCATATGGTAGATGAAGATTCATTTGATGAGTTTAATCACAAAGTGTCTCAAATTGTTAATGCATCTTTTGCATTGGGTAAGACTTTTCCTGAAAAGGACATTGTGATGAAAATTCTCAGATCGCAAGTATCTAGATACGATTCTAAGAAGCATGCCATCGTTGAGGGAAATAACCTTGATAATCTCTCCGATAAATACGTTGGTTGGGAAGCTTAAGATCTTTGATCACGAAAATTCATCCAAATCTAAGGATGTTGTGTTCAAAGCACTAAAAGACACAAAATTACTTGATAAAATTAAAAATGTGTATATCTCTGAAGATGATCACTCTGAGGCTGATTCATCAGATGAAGATCTTGACAAATCGGTCTCGATGATCACAAAACAGTTTAGGGACCTTCTACTGAAGAGAAGTAAACAGTTCACCAGAGATAATCCAAAAGCATCAGTAAAACCTCATAATCGTATTCCTACTAAAAATAGGGACACATATGAAATTGATGATGAGGATATGCCTCAGTGCTTTAAGTGTAAAGGGTTTGGTCATTTTGCAAACGAGTGCCCAAATCATAGAAAATACACTGGGAACAAAGGTCTTGCTGCGATACTTGATGAGATGTCTGATAATTATGATTCTGATGAAGACAAAAAATCAAGTGTTGCTCTTCTATGTGAAAATATTAATTTTGATAATTGTAGCAATACATACATCAATCTTGATAATATTTTAGAAGATAACCTAATCAAGATGGAAGAATCAATTGACCCTTCTTTTGGAAACTCTATGATACATGTTTCAGGATCTACATTGTGCCTAGCATCTTGTATCTCACAGGCACCTGAATCATCTTATGCGTTGACATGCTCCTATTTTTCTCTCAAGGGTCATGAACTTTCAAAGTTTTTTAAGTACAAACACAATATGAGATATGTCAACAAGCTTCAACGAAGAGCAGATCGCCTATCTACCAAGCTCAAACTCGCGGAGAAAACAGCTGAGGTATGTAAGATCTTATCCTCCTCAAAGAGAGTACTTTCCAAAGATAGATTTAGACCATTAGAGGGGAAAATATGGTCTCAACATAAGGAAAGGCAAGGTTCCATGAATTCCAACCAAAAGGGTCATGGTGGACACATTGTTGTTCGCTACAACACAACTTGATTGTGTTGTCATGTGCATCTTGTCTCATGTGCCTATTTAAAAGAGATAAGATCTTGCACACCTCAGGCTTTAAAAGAAAATTGTTGATTTCTTTTTCTTTTTTATCTTTGTGTTGTTTGGTTTTTTGGAATTCCTTCATATCACTATTGATATTGGAAATGACCTGTTTGCCAAAAGAAGAGAGTTATTATCGACAATTCTACTCTTTATAGGGTTGTGAGTTGGACGTGTACGAACTTGTTTAAAGGTTTCAAAACCCTACAATTATTTTTCCTTTTTTGATACTCTTTATATCTTAGGACTGCTTGTTGAGGTTTGTTTGTGAAATCCTCTCATAAAACCGTGCTTTCATGGATACTCCAAGCACCATGTCTTCTGATGGGAAAGATATTAATATGATTGTTAAGCCATCAATCACTAAGGAAAAAGAGAAATCTCAATTGCCTTCAACTTTGAAAAGAAAAAGAAAGAATGTGAGGAAGCCAAGAGCTGTTCCTTCAAACTCTCAGAAGTTTTTTGATGTTCTTAAAGAGTTAAAGCTGGCAAGAAAAGAGATTCAGCAAATAAAGGCTTGTGTGTTTAGATCATTGAAAATTCAAAAGGCCCTAGTTCGACATCATCATCCTAGAAGGTTTATTGGTATTGACTCCTTCCTCCATGAACCATATGTTCCAATGGTTGTTGACGACAAGGTGTTCGGGGACGACAATGAATTTTTCAAGATATTAATGTCTAGGAAGTCTTCTTATGAGAATTTATTCTTGTGTTTTAGGAAGAATAACTAGAGTTTGGAATAGCCATTATTGTGAGTACACATAGCTATGTCCATTTATTTTTATCTTTATTTTTAGATTTATTTATTTAAATTCTAAAATTGTTTGGAAGATGATTTTTGCAGTATTAATCTTTATGGTTTTATATATTACAATATGTTATGGGATATGTGTGTTTGCGTCCGTGAACTATTATCGCCCCATACCATGTCAAAAGTTATCTCTTTTATATGTCAATATGCAAGTATTGATACAAGATCGATGAACTTTTTACAAACAAAAATTGAACCTATTATGTCGTTATGCAAATAATTGATGGAAGATAGGATGAATTTTTGTTTACTGGATTATATCTATTGTATGTCATTGTGCAGACAGCGATGGAAAATAGGATGAATCCTTGTTTTATCCAAGAAGATTGATCTTCCCTGATCCATATTTTATGTATATAATGTGTAGCTCCATAAGTTTTCTTGTGTGAGCATTCCCAACTAGAATAATCATAGATTCGGTTGTGGTTATTTTGGTTGTGTATTCCGATTGAATTAATCATGGATTTTCTTGTGGTTAGTTTAATTGAGAATTTTGGATACAAAATCATTTTTGTGGTTTGGTGTCCAAAGAAATCCTTCTTTTCTTGTAAAAGTAAGGTTGATCTTGTTGTTCTCTCGGGAATGACATAAAATGGGAAGAGTTCTTTGAAATTGCGCTTGATTACGTTGCTCGGCTGTGGAATATTTAGGGGTTATCTTTATAAACTCCTTGATGAATGTATTTAGCTTCGGCTTTATGATTGCATCTAAAAAAGTTGATATGTCATTTTCTTTGGTCTTGAAGCGTCTCCGTGAAAATTTCATTAGGATCCCGTTGTCATACCTTTGCCAATTTTATTGACAAAAAGGGAGAGAATTAATATGTAGTTCACACTATAAATACATATGGTTTACAAATCATTATGTAAGGGGGAGTGGTTTTCATGTTGAGATGAAAGTATTGACTAATGGGGAGTGATACATATCACCATAGTATTGTTGTCAAGGTTGTGATATAGGAACTTTGATGTTGTGTAATAATACTATGACACTGTATAACAATGATTGAGAGATTTTGTTTTCACATTGTTATGGCTACGGATCTTCAACAACTATGATGTCAATAACATCTATGGAATCATGGGGAGTACTTGGAAAAGATAAAGTTTTCGAGT